>WNGS01119988.1:0-11129 GCA_020271785.1 Procambarus virginalis
CTACTGTGCACTACACAGTGTACAATTGAACAAGCCGAAAGGTTGCTATTAATAAAGGCCGCAGCTCCTTTATATATAAGGATTCCATTATTCTCAACTCTGACTGGCCATTTATACAAGTGTCCAAAATTTTAAAAATCAATTCCAGCAGAGAATGATTAAACTCATAACAATGGTTTCTAATCTCCGAAAATGCTGGTTTAGACAATGGTAATCCCAGTCCTAAAAGAAACTCCCCGGTGCTCAAGTATCCTAATCTTAAAGTTCCGAATGGAACTCCCGATATATCCAGCATTACAGCTGGAACAATTACATATATACGACACTAGAGCACAGGGGGTAGGCACTTTATCTTTAAATTTAAAATAAGAGCCTATGGTATTAGTGTTGACAAAGATAAATCTAAAGTCTACTTGAGGATAACAATGCTGCAACATTTTCCTCAGACGACTCCTTACAGAAAAACTAATCGTGCCATAGAATGGTAATTTAATATATTTAATATCCCTTTCTACTGTAGCAATCCTACACGATGGGTGAAACTTCTTATTTACGAAATTCCTTATAAAAGTATAAATCATATGTAAAGGATAACCATTGTTTGAAAAAATTTCACAAGAAAATTAACTTCTTGATCAAAGTTATTCCAATTAGAACATAAAACAAAGGCCCTATTCAGTAAAGTATTAATTGCATTTTTCTTAAAAATATCAGGAACAAAAGAATTAAAATTTAAACCTAACCCAGTAAAAGTTGGTTTTCTAAACACATTAGTGTTGAACCCATTAAGGTTGTTCACTTTGACATCAAGAACGATAATGAATTATCCACTTCACGCTCCGCAGTGAAACGTATATTACTATGTTGTGCATTAAGATATTCTCTAAATTTCTCAATATGACATTGGTCCCTAAATAACAAAATGTGTCATCTACATATCTCCTGTACAAGACTGGTTTAAAAGGCCAAAGGACATTTATCAAGCCAATTTGTTTCATGAAAACTCAAAAACGCATTAGCGAGTGCAGGACCTAAGGGAGACCCCATTGCTACTCCATCGATTTGTTTATAGTATTTATTATTAAACATAAAGACAGAGTCTTTAACCGCTAATTCTAACAACCGTCTGAATATTTTACTACAAAACCCAGATACTAAATTAGTGTCAGCAAATAGCTGATTTATACAAATATCAATGGTTTCCAACAGAGGAATATTAGTAAAAAGTGATTCAACATCTCGAAACTGGCCATTATAGTTGGGAACTCAAATTTAAAGAGGAAAGTTCCTTTACAAAATCCTGAGAATTTCTCACAGTAAATTCATTATGCGTTAATGGTTCTAATGGAACCAGAAACTTTGCCAGTTTATAATTAAAAGTGCCAATCGCTGATAAAATAGGACGAATCGGTATACCCGTTTTATGAACTTTAGGTAACCCATATAAGATGCCTGGCTTAGAGCCAGTTGCAAGCAATTTTGTATAATCAAAAAGACAGTCTTTCAGACCTCTTAAAACTCTATTTAGTTTATCCTCACATTTTAAAATATACGAAAAGGGGTCTATATCAATGCACTTAAATTTAGAGGGGTCTTCTAACAACCTTTCCACCTTATTTACATAGTCTAACTTGTCTAAAACCACTATACCCCTACCTTTATCTGGTCTAGTGATACAAATGCTCCTATCCTTCTTTAAGCTAATAATACAATCCAATTTTCTTTTGTCGAATGGGGGGAATGTAGATTTATATTTACCAAAATCATTAAATACTTCATGTGCTAAGGAAGAAACAGTACTGATGATACTGGTCCAACTATAATTTGTACCAGTCCTTAGGGTACAAGTTTTCAATGTATTACATAACCGCTCAAACCTAAAAATGATTAACAAATTTAGGTTTTTTACACGTCAACCCGAAGTCTAACCCCAGAGAGAGAAGTTCTTTCTCGACGGGAGACAAAATTCTCTTTGAAAAATTAAAAACCACCTTATCAGGTCCACTGAGTTAAATGAAGGTATACCTAAGTTTCTCAATTTCTTCCCATGAATAAGTCTACATTTTTCAACCCTTTTATCATTATAACTTTCATATTTACATTTCAAGGATGTAAAATCAACCCAGGAAACCAAGATCTTGAATTTCTCCAAGTTCACATGCAATTCACTTTTCAACTTGTTTACCCGCTTCTGCTTTTCAGAAATTTCAAAGTCCAGCAATCTTAGTAGCCAAGAATTATATTCACTTGTCAATGCAAATTTGTCGGAATACACTTTAAACCTCAGGAATCTTGGGACCAGACGATGCACCTTACAGGTTTGTAGAAATTCCAAATCCAAGTGCGCCTTCTTAACTGCAAAATCCACTTTTTCTATTTTTCTGTATGAAGTAACTACAGGTCTTCCGTATCGTTTTAATAAAACATTTATGATCGATGTTCCCTTCGGGAATCTTAATTTTAAGATAAATAGGAAAACCAAGGATATACTGAACATCTTGTTTCAGATTCTTTACTTTAAAATTCATAACGTTTCGAATACTTCTTGTATTCATCATCAGATCTAAAAGAAAATAGAAATCACAATCAAATAAGAGGCAAAACAAAGAACTCATACTGAATATGACTGCCTATCAAAGAAAGGAAAATTATTAAAAAACAAAACACTTAAGCTTACTTAAAGTGATCAATACAAATAAAACTTATTAATGTCAAAAAGCTAATTCAAAAACATTCAATTACAACAAGAATTTTATAACTACTACAACAAACCATACTATTAAACTTACGTGAAGTGATCAACTGGAATGAGACTTGATAGCTACCACATATATACTAAACACTATAACAAATATTCATATCATGACTACAAATCTACAAAAAATGTATATAAAATACAAACAGAGTAAGCGACAATTATAAAATACTACTCAAAATCGTATAAAAACTCAAATATTAAATAAAACTAAATAACAAAAAATGTATATGTATCCTAAATAAAAAGATTATAATAATGTACAATGTCAAGACCCGAAATAAGTAAGAAAAGGCAAAAACATGGTAGACTAAAGCAAAATTATAATAAAATTAAACTACCAGAATGAACTATAAAGCAAATTACAGGGCCTACTGTGCACTACACAGTGTACAATTGAACAGCCGAAAGGTTGCTATTTAATAAAGGCCGCAGCTCCTTTATATATAAGGATTCCATTATTCTCAAATCTGACTGGCCATTTATACAAGTGTCCAAAATTTTAAAATCAGATTCCAGCAGAGAATGATTAAACTCATAACAATGGTTTCTAATCTCCGAAAATGCTGGTTTAGACAATGGTAATCCAGTCCTAAAAGAAACTCCCCGGTGCTCAAGTATCCTAATCTTAAAGTTCCGAATGGAACTCCCGATATATCCAGCATTACAGCTGGAACAATTATACATATATACGACACTAGAGCACAGGGGGGTAGGCACTTTATCTTTAAATTTAAAATAAGAGCCTATGGTATTAGTGTTGACAAAGATAAATCTAAAGTCTACTTGAGGATAACAATGCTGCAACATTTTCCTCAAACGACTCCTTACAGAAAAACTAATCGTGCCATAAAATGGTAATTTAATATATTTAATATCCCTTTCTACTGTAGCAATCCTACACGATGGGTGAAACTTCTTATTTACGAAATTCCTTATAAAAGTATAAATCATATGTAAAGGATAACCATTGTTTGAAAAAAATTTCACAAGAAAATTAATTTCTTGATCAAAGTTATTCCAATTAGAACATAAAACAAAGGCCCTATTCAGTAAAGTATTAATTGCATTTTTCTTAAAATATCAGGAACAAAAGAATTAAAATTTAAACCTAACCCAGTAAAAGTTGGTTTTCTAAAAACATTAGTGTTGAACCCATTAAGGTTGTTCACTTTGACATCAAGAAACGATAATGAATTATCCACTTCACGCTCCGCAGTGAAACGTATATTACTATGTTGTGCATTAAGATATTCTCTAAATTTCTCAATATGACATTGGTCCCTAAATAACAAAAATGTGTCATCTACATATCTCCTGTACAAGACTGGTTTAAAGGCCAAAGGACATTTATCAAGCCAATTTGTTTCATGAAAACTCAAAAACGCATTAGCGAGTGCAGGACCTAAGGGAGACCCCATTGCTACTCCATCGATTTGTTTATAATATTTATTATTAAACATAAAGACAGAGTCTTTAACCGCTAATTCTAACAACCGTCTGAATATTTTACTACAAAACGCAGACACTATATTAGTGTCAGCAAATAGCTGATTTATACAAATATCAATGGTTTCCAACAGAGGAATATTAGTAAAAAGTGATTCAACATCGAAACTGGCCATTATAGTTGGGAACTCAAAATTTAAAGAGGAAAGTTCCTTTACAAAATCCTGAGAATTTCTCACAGTAAATTCATTATGCGTTAATGGTTCTAATAATGGAACCAGAAACTTTGCCAGTTTATAGTTAAAAGTGCCAATCGCTGATAAAATGGGACGAATCGGTATACCCGTTTTATGAACTTTAGGTAACCCATATAAGATGCCTGGCTTAGAGCCAGTTGCAAGCAATTTTGTATACTCAAAAAGACAGTCTTTCAGACCTCATAAAACTCTATTTAGTTTATCCTCACATTTTAAAATATACGAAAAGGGGTCTATATCAACACACTTAAATTTAGAGGGGTCTTCTAACAACCTTTCAACCTTATTTACATAGTCTAACTTGTCCAAAACCACTATACCCCTACCTTTATCTGGTCTAGTAATACAAATGCTCCTATCCTTCTTTAAGCCAATAATACAATACAATTTTCTTTTGTCAAATGGGGGGAATGTAGATTTATATTTACCAAAATCATTAAATACTTCATGTGCTGAGGAAGAAACAGTACTGATGATACTGGTCCAACTATAATTTGTATCAGTCCTTAGGGTACAAGTTTTCAATGTATTACATAACCGCTCAAAACCTAAAAATGATTAACAAATTTAGGTTTTTTACACGTCAACCCGAAGTCTAACCCCAGTGAGAGAAGTTCTTTCTCGACGGGAGACAATATATATATATATATATATATATATATATATATATATATATATATATATATATATATATATATATATATATATATATATATATGTCGTACCTAGTAGCCAGAACGCACTTCTCAGCCTACTATGTAAGGCCCGATTTGCCTAATAAGCCAAGTTTTCATGAATTAATTGTTTTTCGACTACCTAACCTACCTAACCTAACCTAACCTAACTTTTTCGGCTACCTAACCTAACCTAACCTATAAAGATAGGTTAGGTTAGGTTAGGTAGGGTTGGTTAGGTTCGGTCATATATCTACGTTAATTTTAACTCCAATAAAAAAAATTGACCTCATACATAATGAAATGGGTAGCTTTATCATTTCATAAGAAAAAATTAGAGAAAATATATTAATTCAGGAAAACTTGGCTTATTAGGCAAATCTGGCCCTGCATAGTAGGCCAAAAAGTGAGTTCTGGCTACTAGGTATGACATATATATATATATATATATATATATATATATATATATATATATATATATATATATATATATATATATATATATATATATATACATATATATATATATATATATATATATATATATATATATATATATATATATATATATATATATATATATATATATATATATATATATATATATATATATATATATATATATATATATATATATATATATATATATATATATATATATATATATATATATATATATATATATATATATATATATATATATATATATATATATATAACTGAAAACTCACACCCCAGGAGTGACTCTAACCCATACTCCCAGGAGCAACGCAACTGGTATGTACAGGATGCCTTAAACCACTCGACCATCACGACCGGACAAAAGGAAGTGATAGCCGTGGGTATATGAACCACTTCCCCGCCGGCACTCGGATGGTAATCTTGGGCATAGCATTTTATCAAATCACCTCATTTTTTGGGGCAACACGTGAGGAACACAAATGCAAACAAGCCTGAATGGTCCCCAGGACTAGATACAACTGAAAACTCACACCCCAGAAGTGACTCGAACCCATACTCCCAGGAGCAACGCAACTGGTATGTACAGGGATGCCTTAAACCACTTGACCATCACGACCGGACAAAAGGAAGTGATAGCCGAGGCTATATGAACCACTTCCCCGCTGGCACTCGGATGGTAATCTTGGGCATAGCATTTTATCAAACCACCTCATTTTTTGGGGCAACACGTGAGGAACACAAATGCAAACAAGCCTGAATGGTCCCCAGGACTAGATACAACTGAAAACTCACACCCCAGAAGTGACTCGAACCCATACTCCCAGGAGCAACGCAACTGGTATGTACAGGGATGCCTTAAACCACTTGACCATCACGACCGGAGAAAAGGAAGTGATAGCCGAGGCTATATGAACCACTTCCCCGCCGGCACTCGGATGGTAATCTTCGGCATAGCATTTTATCAAATCACCTCATTTTTTGGGGCAACACGTGAGGAACACAAATGCAAACAATCCTGAATGGTCCCCAGGACTAGATACAACTGAAAACTCACACCTTGTTTGCATTTGTGTTCCTCACGTGTTGCCCCAAAAAATGAGGTGATTTGATAAAATGCTATGCCCAAGATTACCATCTGAGTGCCGGCGGGGAAGTGGTTCATATAGCCTCGGCTATCACTTCCTTTTGTCCGGTCGTGATTGTCAAGTGGTTTAAGGCATCCCTGTACATACCAGTTGCGTTGCTCCTGGGAGTATGGGTTCGAGTCACTTCTGGGTGTGAGTTTTCAGTTGTATCTAGTCCTGGGGACCATTCAGGCTTGTTTGCATATATATATATATATATATATATATATATATATATATATATATATATATATATATATATATATATATATATATATATATATATATATATATATATATATATATATATATATATATATATATATATATATATATATATATATATATATATATATATATATATATATATATATATATATATATATATATATATATATATATATATATATGTATATTGTGACGATAATCTCTTTCAAGAGAGATTGAGCCTGCTCTTCCCTACATAAAGATACTTACACATCTACAAGAATAAGATGCTACATTCAAGATACGTCTACCAGTAGCACAAAACGTTTTGACCAGGTGGCAAAATGTACCCTAAACCCCCCTTCTCCTCTCCTTTCACACCGGCTCGCCACCCGTCGTCAACCAGCAAACGACCCTTCCCAGCCTGCCTGCTCCTGATTGGTGACTCGCCGACTGCACACCTGCACCTGCACCTCAGTGCCATCTACCTGAGTCGATGTCTGGGCCTGATCCAGCCGTCATAGACAGAATATTCTTGTGCTCCCAGCTGTGAACAACTAACTGATACATATCCTGTTTATCGGTGGAGGTTCTAAGCTAGCGCTCATGTTCTCAGCATGAGAACATGCTGAGAACATTTATTGTTAGAGTAAATTTTCCACTTATTTATTTTTGTTATATTTTTTTACTTGTTTGTTTGCACTGTACATAGCCAAGGGATTGTCTTTATTTTTGCTTTGTATTCTATATTAATTAAAGTTTCATTAATCATACTTTGTGTTTTGTGTGTCTTCCCTTACTTTTACCAAAGACAAGAGACAAGCAGTCTCTTTTTTTTCGTAAATGTGACAGGCATTGATTGACACCAGCCATTAGGAAGACTGCCGAACATCCACACTCCTACATTTTCCTGTTACATTTCATGGGGCCTGTCCGGGAGCTTAACTCAGGTACTTGAACATCAATTTGTGGTAAGTGTACTTGGCTTTGATACAGTTGCTTTTCAATATTTTCATAACTTTTCCTATTTATGGTGCTGTTAGTATTGCGCATTCCGAGAGTAGCATATGGTGAGTGTTGGATAACTTTGGATTATGTGGTGACTGTAGGCCTCAGTCATTCTCTTAATTGGTCATCCCTCCCTCCGTGTTATTACTCAAATTTACCACCTTTTGTCCCTAGGGTATTTCTCACTCAGACAGATCATCATTTTGGGTACCCTGGTACTTTGGTTTGTCTTTGGGTCAAAGCACCCTATCTTCTGCAATCCGACCGAAGGAGGATAAAGAGGGCCATAGTTCCTCTAGCACATACTTTGTTGCTGAGTTGGGACCTCAGCAGCACTTCTTGTCACCAGTTGACAATCGCACACCTATACATCGGACAGAGATGATGATATTTACTTAGGTAGGGAATTAGCTTTCTTTTTTTCAGAGCACAAAGTTCGTTTACTCTCAAACCACTAGGGCCCAAATGGAATTCACACCCACAGGCGCAACAAAAAAAAAATCCAAAAAATTCTTTCGTCTTATAGAAGTGTTTATTTTTGTTCCCTGATCACGGAAAAAAAATAACAAAAAAGTCGTAGGTGGCATATTTTAGCCGCAATAGGGTAGGGAAGTGTGGCAAAAAAGGGGCGTTGGCAGAGACTTCGCCAGACCAGGTCTACTCCGCTCGAGCTGTCAGACGGCAGTTGCCACAAATATATTATTTCCTAATTATTTCAATGTCTCTGATTGATTTTTTCTTAGTTTTTTTTGCAGTAATATTATTCTATACAGTGAATTGTGGTATATTTATATTATAAAATGTGTGAACCATCGCTGTACTCAAAATTATGGTGTGCATATAAGTGATTCAATTATTATGTTCATAAAACAATAAACAAATAGTTTTGCTGTTGTTACACTATATACACAGGTTATATATAAGTATCTGCATGTTTTGTTCACCATAACGAACTACTAAGTTGGTCTTGTGAGTCAAAAAGCAACGAGGAGTGGCCGCCACACACCAGCGAGCCACTCCCTCCCTCAACACCACCTCACTCACCCTCATTTACCTCCCACAATACTGTTTTTGCATTTATTCACTATACACAGACGTTATATATATGCATTTACATGTTTTGTTCACCATAACTGTACATCTAAGCTTGTATGGTGAGTAAAAGCACAAAGACGTAGCTACTCCACAGTCAGCTGATCGGCGGCCGCCCTCAAGGCCAGACGTACTAATATTTCTCCTCCAACAATATTGGTTGTGGTGTTATTACGCTGTATACACACATTATATATAAGTATCTACCTGTTTTATTCACCATACTTGTACAAATAAGCTGGTATGGTGCCCAAAGACCATAGTGGCCACCAGTAAACAACATGCCAAGTCGTGCAGACGACGGCTCCTCTCTCACCAAAATGGCGGCTCCCAACCTACTCCTCTCGCTGTTATCTCACACTATACACACGTTATATGTAAGTATCTACATTTGTGTTCACCATAGCAAACCACTAAGCTGGTATGGTGAGTGCAGTCAATAAATGGTGGCCACACACAGTCAGAAGACGACGCCAACAACCCTCCCTCCACAGCCGTACTCCTCCCTCCATCGAGCACAGCGCTAAATATCTCCACAATCAAGCTGTTATCAGAATCCTGGTCAGTTTTATCAAATTCAGGGGGTTTCAGTAATACTATCACTGCTAAATAATAGCAGTATCACTTATATTTTGGCATTTGTAGGCGATGCTGTGGTCACAAGCTGAATAGCGGTGCTGTGAGCTTGTGCTGCGTGCGCCAGTCTTGGTGGCTGGCTCAATACTGACGCTCTCACACCCAAGAATGTTGGGCTGGATTTTTTTTCTAGGTGGCATCTGGCAACTATCAGTCATGGCTGTACTATAGCTGTCCCTATCCCAGGCATGGCGTTTAAATTATAGCGCTAGACACGAAATCATATATAAATGATGTGCGCGGTTTCGGTTTTGTCACTGATGTTATTTATATATGATATGAGCGGTTTGAGGGTTAATTCTGTAAGTATCATATTTCATTTAGTGAGAAAGCCCTTGCTTATGTCCTATAGAGACTCGGCAAGGTATGCCTACATTCTTGGACTACCTTATTCACTTTTGAAGCAATTAAATATTTCATTTGTTTTAGAAGCTCAGTTTCGTTTATTTAGTAGGATTTTCTTGCTCTTATTCTCTTACATTGAGTACCGGGTACAAGATTTCCTGCGATTTTGATCAATTGCACTGTCAAGTAATGCAAGTACTGTACAGCGTTTACTTACTGAAGGGTTTACTTACTGAAGTGTTAACTAAAATTAACGTTAATTATTACAATTCCACAGGATAGTTACCAGTTGCCACGTTATCCTGTTTCTGACATTTACCATATCACAACTATATTCGTTTTACATTCATTTGCTATCCTTCACCATGTTTCGTCTCCAAGCTTTCCGTAACGATCCAGCAGGTGAAATAGGGACCTCATGTCATACCAAGAGGACCGAATTACAAGCTCTTGCACATGAGTATCAAATAGATGTTCCCCCTGGAGCCAACAAAAATGACTTACACAACATACTCTTGGATTACCTCTTAGATGAAGGGACGATCGACTCTGAAACTCACGAAAATTATTCTATTGCAGATAAACATGGTCTGGCAGCGCTGAAATTGAAGCTCGAACTTGCAACGATAGAGCGGGAACAACAAGAAGAAGCTCTAAAAATGAAAGAAAGAGAGGCTGCCATACGGAAGGAACAACAGGAACGTGAAGCCGCCCTACTCAAAGAACAACAACAACGTGAGGCGACCGTGGCGAAAGAAGCTCTCCAGCATAAGGAACTAAAGGCCGCCATTTTCAAAGAACAACAAGAACGAGAGGTGGCTCTCAAAGAACGAGAGGCCTCCCTACTCCGTGAGCGTGAGCGAGAGCAGCTTGAAGCAAGAAAACGTGACCTGGAGATACAACGTGAGCACAGTAAACGGATAGCTGATAGTGCGCTCGAATATCGTCGACAAGAACTCGCGTTGGAAACTACACACCTCAATCAGCGCCAACAAGGTACAGCTAGTCTTCCCGCAAGTTTCAATGTCTCCTATGCAAGTAAGTTAATGCCACCATTCGTTGAGACAGAGATCGACGTCTTTTTCACCACTTTTGAGACCCTAGCTAAAAAACTTAACTG
>WNGS01119988.1:62947-102491 GCA_020271785.1 Procambarus virginalis
CCACCGTCCCCTTGTATTCTCCTCCATTACCACTACCCTGTCACCCCAGCCTCCCTATCTTCCCCGTTACCTGTTCCCTCGTCCTTCACACCCCCCCACTCTCCAGTCTCCTTGTCCTTCTCATCATTCTCCATTTCCCTGTCCCCACGTCCCCACCATCCCCAACTCCCCAGTCCCCTCGTCTTTCCCACCATTACCCCCTCCCTTGTCCCGTCGTCCTCAATACAATTCCCTACTCCCGTCCCCTCGTCCTCCCCATCATTCCTCACTCCCTCGTCCGGTGCATTCCCAAATGATCTGATGTTTCCATCAGAAAAATGTGAACATCAAATGATCTGATGTTCCCATCACTGAAATACAAGAAAACACTTAAAAAACGAATTGAAAAACAATGAAGAAATAAAAAATAAACTATACTCACGAAATGAACGGTATGGTAAACAACAAAGCTCAATTCAAACGCAGTGTCACAATATAATTAAATCAAAATGAAAATAATTTGAAATCTATGAAAAATCAATTCATCAATGAAATTGGAAACATTGAAATGGAATCGTAACATATTTAGTATTACGTGAGTTGTTCTTACGTGCAACAGAGGGCGCTGTTTTTCTAAAATGCGTGTTTTTACTGTCACAGGTGTGTGGCATCTGTACTTATACTCATGAAATGAACAGTATGGTAAACAACACAACTAAATTCCATCACGATATCCCATAAAATAATTTAATCAAAATGAAAATAAATAAAAATATATGAAAATTTGATTTGTTAATGCATTTGGAAAGATTGAAATGGAATTGTAACATATTTATTACTGGCAGTACCCGCCATGCGTTGCTGTGGCGGGTATGCACTAAAGGAAAGTGCACGTTTCTAATATGTTTAATTTTACAATGCTTGTGGGTACACAATATTTTTTGTTTTCCATTGTCTGTGGAAATATAGAGACTGTCTGGTTTGCCGACTCTAGAACGCGTAAACTATATTTTTCCATGTGAGAAGCAATCCGTGTCTAGATGTAAACTGCTCAATTCTGATGATTGCCCCTGAGCTTTGTTGATGGTGATTGCAAACGCTAATCGAATTGGAAATTACAATATCTTAAATTGAAATGGCATATCTGTTGGAATCATAAAAATGCTAGGAATAAGGACATCTTCACCTTTGAAAGGTCCTGTCAAGATTGTTGCTTCTACGACGTCGCTGATTAATTTGTCTACAACAAGCCGCGTGGCGTTGCCACGCGGCTTGTTTTGGCTGGTTGTTATTTCACAACAAGTTTTGGCTGGTTGATATTTCACAACATGATAATTGGCACGCCAATTTTCAATTGCCATACGTGTGATCGTATCCCTGGCAGATCGAGTGAATTAAAAAATTCTGTTGGATAATTGACCGCTTCATCTGCTTCCTCAACAGTGTCGACGGACTTGTATGTGACTGCCTCGCTCTGAATGTTAGACTCAATAATATTATTAAGTTCGTGTGCGGGATGCTTTGGAAATGTTGCACGTGGAAGTTTCAATGAATTGCATTTTGGATGGCAATTTCAAAGCCGAGGTAGCAGTTCTTCCACTTGGTAGCAATGTCGCAGCTATTCCGGACGATGCAAGAGCTAAGGTTATGCCATTTTGGGATCGAAATGCTGCCAGAATCAATCTAATTAGAAACGTTTTACCAGTTCTTCCTATCGCATCTAAGAAAATTTCTCAAGCCCGTTATTGACAGTTTGGATTATTTGATTGTAAATGCCTTTTCGCTTAAGCATTACATTAGGAATATTTGATTGCACATACAACAACAGATCACCCGTGTTGTAACTTTGTTCACGACGCAATTCTACATCGAATGAAGCAGCAGCAGATCGATTCAGTGATGGCATATTGAATTGATTGAGAACTTTGTTCGCGATTTCTAAGCACAAATCTTCAATCATTATCAACGCTTTGTTGTAGATTTCTGCTGTGAAATCCATGTTCTTATTTTAATTTTCCTTCCGTATTCGACGTACAATATCTTCAGCCATGTGTAATATAAATTTCTTCCATAAGTCTACTGGAGATGAAGGAGAGCCGATGGTCAATATTACTACAAACAATGCACGATTTTGATTTGGATGTGACGTGTTGGACGTGTCATTAATGCATACATCCTAGTGTCGGTTGTTCTCCAATTAATTCAGAGGTTGACAGGCACTACGGAAAGTGTCATGTGTAACGCCGTTGACAAGTCTCAATTGCTGGAAGACGTTGATCCAGGCACATTTACCAACAGCATGCGAAGAAAGAAGCATTCATCTTGATTGAGATGCACGGTGGATATCTGCCTAACGTAGTTTATTTGAATATGCCAGGTTGTCCGTCAACTCGTTTGAATCGATCAAGTTATTTTCTACTGGCTTTCCACGTGTAAAACGTAGGCACTTCTGAATACAGCAGTCTTTTTGCAAAGGTGTCATTTTGACATAACATGAAGAAAGCAGTAACCGTTGTATCCGGTGGATTCATAGCTGTGTGTTGCACATTTGCACCTGTGAAATAAACGTATTTTCCATTTTCTTGTTTTCGAAACAAAACCAAAAAACAGTAACGAAATATTTCAATTCAAACGCAAATCAATCGACACAATTAATTTCACCACCAATTGCACTGAAAAATGAGAACAGTTAAAAAAAGAAATGAAAAGCAACAAAAAAAGAAACAATTTAACTATACTCACCAAATGAACACTATTGGTAAACAACGCAGCTCAGTTCGAAGGCAATGTCATACAAAATAATTAAATCAAAATGAAAATAAATCAAAGTCTATGAAAAATCATTTTATCAATGCAATCAGAAACATTGACAAGAAATCGTAACGTATTTTAAATAGCGTGTGTTGCTCCTACGTGCAACAGAGGGCGGTTTTTCCAAAAAAAGCATGTTTTTACCTGTCACAGGTGTGGCATCTAGATAGTAGGTATATAAAAACATGCACGTATTCGAATGGAACGTTGTGACAAATTTTCAAAGCAATTGGAGAAAAACTTTCAGAGTTTACAGCATGTATTGCTCTTAAGTCCTACAGATGGTGCTGATTTGTCAAAAAATCATGTTTTTTCCTATCACAGGTACGGCATGCATATAGTAGGTAAATAAAAACACTCCTCTATTCGAATGGAACGTTGTGTCAAAATTTCAAAGCAATCGGTAAAAAGGTTTCAAAGATTTCCCTTACATGAAAAGCAACGAAAAACACAGTTTTTCCAAAAAGCATGTTTTTTCTCATCACAGACGTGACATCTATATAGTATGTATATAAAAACCTGCTCGGACGCGAATGGAACGTTGTGTGAATTTCAAAGCAATCGGTGAAGAACTTTCGGAGATTACCGATTTTGAACAAACTAACATTTACATATATATATATATATATATATATATATATATATATATATATATATATATATATATATATATATATATATATATATAACTGAAAACTCACACCCCAGAAGTGACTCGAACCCATACTCCCAGGAGCAACGCAACTGGTATGTACAGGGACGCCTTAAACCACTTGACCATCACGACCGGACATAAGGAAGTGATAGCCGAGGCTATATGAACCACTTCCCCGCCGGCACTCGGATGGTAATCTTGGGCATAGCATTTTATCAAATCACCTCATTTTTGGGGCAACACGTGAGGAACACAAATGCAAACAAGCCTGAATGGTCCCCAGGACTAGATACAACTGAAAACTCACACCCCAGAAGTGACTCGAACCCATACTCCCAGGAGCAACGCAACTGGTATGTACAGGGACGCCTTAAACCACTTGACCATCACGACCGGACATAAGGAAGTGATAGCCGAGGCTATATGAACCACTTCCCCGCCGGCACTCGGATGGTAATCTTGGGCATAGCATTTTATCAAATCACCTCATTTTTTGGGGCAACACGTGAGGAACACAAATGCAAACAAGCCTGAATGGTCCCCAGGACTAGATACAACTGAAAACTCACACCCCAGAAGTGACTCGAACCCATACTCCCAGGAGCAACGCAACTGGTATGTACAGGGACGCCTTAAACCACTTGACCATCACGACCGGACATAAGGAAGTGATAGCCGAGGCTATATGAACCACTTCCCCGCCGGCACTCGGATGGTAATCTTGGGCATAGCATTTTATCAAATCACCTCATTTTTTGGGGCAACACGTGAGGAACACAAATGCAAACAAGCCTGAATGGTCCCCAGGACTAGATACAACTGAAAACTCACACCCCAGAAGTGACTCGAACCCATACTCCCAGGAGCAACGCAACTGGTATGTACAGGGACGCCTTAAACCACTTGACCATCACGACCGGACATAAGGAAGTGATAGCCGAGGCTATATGAACCACTTCCCCGCCGGCACTCGGATGGTAATCTTGGGCATAGCATTTTATCAAATCACCTCATTTTTTGGGGCAACACGTGAGGAACACAAATGCAAACAAGCCTGAATGGTCCCCAGGACTAGATACAACTGAAAACTCACACCCCAGAAGTGACTCGAACCCATACTCCCAGGAGCAACGCAACTGGTATGTACAGGGACGCCTTAAACCACTTGACCATCACGACCGGACATAAGGAAGTGATAGCCGAGGCTATATGAACCACTTCCCCGCCGGCACTCGGATGGTAATCTTGGGCATAGCATTTTATCAAATCACCTCATTTTTTGGGGCAACACGTGAGGAACACAAATGCAAACAAGCCTGAATGGTCCCCAGGACTAGATACAACTGAAAACTCACACCCCAGAAGTGACTCGAACCCATACTCCCAGGAGCAACGCAACTGGTATGTACAGGGACGCCTTAAACCACTTGACCATCACGACCGGACATAAGGAAGTGATAGCCGAGGCTATATGAACCACTTCCCCGCCGGCACTCGGATGGTAATCTTGGGCATAGCATTTTATCAAATCACCTCATTTTTTGGGGCAACACGTGAGGAACACAAATGCAAACAAGCCTGAATGGTCCCCAGGACTAGATACAACTGAAAACTCACACCCCAGAAGTGACTCGAACCCATACTCCCAGGAGCAACGCAACTGGTATGTACAGGGACGCCTTAAACCACTTGACCATCACGACCGGACATAAGGAAGTGATAGCCGAGGCTATATGAACCACTTCCCCGCCGGCACTCGGATGGTAATCTTGGGCATAGCATTTTATCAAATCACCTCATTTTTTGGGGCAACACGTGAGGAACACAAATGCAAACAAGCCTGAATGGTCCCCAGGACTAGATACAACTGAAAACTCACACCCCAGAAGTGACTCGAACCCATACTCCCAGGAGCAACGCAACTGGTATGTACAGGGACGCCTTAAACCACTTGACCATCACGACCGGACATAAGGAAGTGATAGCCGAGGCTATATGAACCACTTCCCCGCCGGCACTCGGATGGTAATCTTGGGCATAGCATTTTATCAAATCACCTCATTTTTGGGGCAACACGTGAGGAACACAAATGCAAACAAGCCTGAATGGTCCCCAGGACTAGATACAACTGAAAACTCACACCCCAGAAGTGACTCGAACCCATACTCCCAGGAGCAACGCAACTGGTATGTACAGGGACGCCTTAAACCACTTGACCATCACGACCGGACATAAGGAAGTGATAGCCGAGGCTATATGAACCACTTCCCGCCGGCACTCGGATGGTAATCTTGGGCATAGCATTTTATCAAATCACCTCATTTTTTGGGGCAACACGTGAGGAACACAAATGCAAACAAGCCTGAATGGTCCCCAGGACTAGATACAACTGAAAACTCACACCCCAGAAGTGACTCGAACCCATACTCCCAGGAGCAACGCAACTGGTATGTACAGGGACGCCTTAAACCACTTGACCATCACGACCGGACATAAGGAAGTGATAGCCGAGGCTATATGAACCACTTCCCCGCCGGCACTCGGATGGTAATCTTGGGCATAGCATTTTATCAAATAACCTCATTTTTTGGGGCAACATGTGAGGAACACAAATGCAAACAAGCCTGAATGGTCCCCAGGACTAGATACAACTGAAAACTCACACCCCAGAAGTGACTCGAACCCATACTCCCAGGAGCAACGCAACTGGTATGTACAGGGACGCCTTAAACCACTTGACCATCACGACCGGACATAAGGAAGTGATAGCCGAGGCTATATGAACCACTTCCCCGCCGGCAGTACATACCAGTTACGTTGCTCCCGCCGCTCCCTCTGGACGAGGACTCCGGGGATGAGGAGGTGAACGTCCCGTTAGTTGCTGAGGCTCCCCCAGCGTCGCCCGACGTTCCCCCGGTTGTTGCCGACCCTCCTCCGGATGTTGCGGTGCCGTCGGATGATACTCCTGCTCCTGTCACTGCTGCTCCCGTGGGCCTTCCTGATGCTCCCTGTGAGGCATCGCCGTCTTTTCACCCGTCTTCAGCTGCTGCGCCTGGCCCTGCATCCTCACCTCGGGTCCCAGCTGTGCTAGGTGCTGGGGTGGCTGTGGGGCCTCCTGACATGTGTCGTCCGGTTCCCCCTGTGGTCGAGACTGCTGCCGTTCTGCGGCGGGCATCAGTTCGTCCGGCTAGTGGTGCCCGTGTTTCTGGGACCGCTTCCAGCTCTGACAATCTCAGGCCGGTGCCCAAACGTTCCCGGCGTTCGTCATCTGCCTGGGCCGATGTTGGGGAATTTAGTGACTGTGGGTCTTCGGGTGTGGATGGAGTGGTTCTGGATGCGTCGCTGGCTTCGCAGTTAGTGGTGGCGGAAGTCCATGTGCCTGCTGACGATGGTGTCTGTGTCTCGGGTGTGCCTGCTGTTCCTTCTCCACCGGAGGCCTCTCCGCGGTGGGGAGTGGTGGCCTCTGCAGCCAGGGATGGTGGGGATGATGGGGTTGGGCGTGGCCTGGTGGTGACCTTACGGAAGCATGTGCACAGTTCGGCTTCCCGGCAGTCGTCCGGTGGTGTGCCCGTGGACGCTGGTGCCCCTGTGGTGGTGCCTTCTGTCCGGCTTCCTCATCTGAGGAGGTCCGTTGGGGATTTGGGGAACGTGTTACCAGAGTATGTGATGCCGTTGGGTCACTGGTTGCAGATTGCTGCGTTACCAATCTGCGAGGAGGTGCTGGCCTTTCAGGGTGGGGCAGTTCCATTGGTGTGGGAGCGTGTGACGGTCACTCGGATCAGGAGTGATACTATTTGGGTGCCCTGTTTGCGGGTGTTTGTTGCCAATGTCCTGGATAATATGGCGTCCCCGGTGGTATGTCAGGGCCCTTGGCAGTGGTTTCGCTAGGAGGCATTCCATGTACGATTCCCTCGGGACGTGTTTCCGGGCAAATATGTCAGGTGATTTTCTACTTTTGTGCTTACTCTTGTACTGTGTGCCCTTCTGGCTGTTTGTTTGCCATCTGATAGTTTGTGCCCATGCCTCTCCCTTTGTTTGTGGCGAGGCGGGTGGTTTGGTGTGTGTGTTATTCTTCATGTATTTTTTTATGTTGTTACCGTGCCCTATGTGTTTTATTTTATGCTTACGTGTTGTGATTGTCTTTTATTTTCTTTTGTTTGTTATTGGCTTGTTGTGTGGTGTGCTTTCTTATTGTATTTCATTTTGTTCACACTGTTGTGCTTTGTTGTCGGTCCTTCAGGCCGGCGCTTCTGTTTTGTTTCATACTGTTAAAAGGTTTTAAATTGTTGCTATGTTCTTGTTTTGCTTGCATTGCATGCTTGTTTGTGATTATTTTCTGTTTTGTATCTTTTTTTATTTTTATCCTGCAATTCCTGTACCCTTTCCAGTTTTGGTAATTGTTGTTCTGTCGGTCCTTCTGGCCGGCGGTTTCTTGTTTTTTGTTTTGTTTCTATTTGTTGTTTTATTGTAATTTAACTCTCATGCTTGCATGTAAAAAAAAAAATTGTTTCCGGCACACCTGGCCGGTGGCTAGAGCTTGGCACCACCAGGTGTGCTGGGGTCATGGGTGCTGTAGTTTAGAACGGGGGGGGGGGGGAGCAGAACACTGTCTGGACATCTGAACACTAGTTGTTGTTGTTGCTGCTGCTGCTGTAAATTCTTGGGTATTTAGACATGGTGTGGTAGAATAGGTGATGATAGAGCAGGCCTAATCTCTTTCCTAGAGCGATTACCGTGACAGCTCTCTCCCGAAGCCTGCTCCTATTGCCTACTCAACTGCAGCGGAGTGTAGAGTAGTTTGAGTGGAATGTTCCATTTCGTGAACTCTGGAGAGCGCGTCGGCGACGACGTTGTCCGAGCCCTTGATAAAGAAGATGTTGATGTTGTAGTTCTGCAGATACAGGGCCCAGCATAGCAGACGCTGGTTAAAGAACTGGGCCTACTGCAGAAACCGGAGAGGATTATGGTCCGAATAGATGGTGATGGACCGGCAGCCTTGTAAATAAGGTTCATAAGGTTGTATGCTTAAGATGATCGCCAGTAGCTTCTTCGCAATGGTGTTGTAATTCCTTTGAAGAGGTTTCAGCTTGTAGCTGTAGTAGCTGACAGGAAGAATCTCTTTCCCTCGCTTTTGCTTAAGAACACCCCCAATGCCAGTGCTGCTGGCGCCGACATTGAGAACGAAGGGCTTCGTAACATCTGGCGAGGCGAGAATGGGATTAGTACACAATAGAGATTTCAGTTGTTCAAAAGCAACCGACTGTGAAGTTGTCCAATGATATCGTTGTTTAGGGCTGGTCAAGTTAATTAGAGGTGTTGCCACTGTACTGAAATTCTTAACGAATCTACGATAATACGACGCTCATGCACCTAGGAAGTGCATGAGCTGTTTCCTGGTGGTAGGACGAGGGTAATGCTGAATGACTTGTTGATGGGCATTTAATGGAGCTAGGCTCCCACTGCCTATCACATGACCGAGGTATCGTACTTTACCTTTGGAGAAGGTGGACTTGCCCAAGTTAATGATGAGGCCGGCTTTGAGGAGCTTGGTGATCAACCGCTGTTGCTGGAGCAGATGTTCGTTCCTGGTGGTGGTTGCCACAACGATGTCATCCAAGTAGGCATAGGTGTTGTCAAGGCCCTGGATGACGATATTGACAGCTCTCTGAAAAGTGGCCGAGGCATTACACAGTCCGAAGGGAAGCCGCTCGTACCTTAATAAGCCAAAGGTAGTGGTGAAGGCAGATATCTCCTTAGCCTGCTCCGTTTGACTAATTTGATAGTAACCCTTCAACAAGTCAATCTGTGAAAGATAAGTTGCATTACCGATAGCGTCAAAGATATCATCGATTCGTGGCAAAGGGTAGGAGTCCTTGACGGTAACAGCATTTAATTTGCGAAAATCAGTACAGAGTCGCACCTTACCGTGAGGTTTCGGCACCAAAATGCAGGGGGATTCACAAGGTATGGCCAGTCCATTATCAAGAACGTACTGTACTTCAGCTAACATAGCTTCCTTCTTCTGCTGGCTGATGCGGTAAGATGGTTGACGTATAGGCATCGTACCAGGAAGTAGTTTGATGTCGTGCTGGACTATCGTACACTCCTGTGGGACATCTTTGAACAACTCCAGGTGTTGGTTGAAGACTCTGTATGAGAGGAGCACTGTGTGAGTCCTGAAAATAGTTGGTGAAATCATTTAAGATATCCGAGTTGGATGGCACAGAATCAGAGTCAGTACATTCGGGAGGAGAAGCAGGAAAGGTCTCACTGTGAATGTAGGGATCCTTGAAGGTGGAGTGGGAAGTTAACACGGTAGGAGGTGTACCTTGATACTGCTTCAAGAGATTGATGTGGCACAGCTGGGTCTTCCTCCGCCTATCTGGAGTCTCTAGAATGTAGTTGTAGTTGTCCGTGCATTCCTTGAAGCGGTAGGTACCTGAGAATTTGCTTTGAAAAGTAGAACCTGGGATAGGAAAATATGCTAGGACGATGTCTCCCACATTAAACTTTCTAATCTTACTTTGTTTTTCAAAATGAGTTTTCATTTTATTCTGAGACTTTGTTAAATTGCTACTGGCGAACTTATGCACTCTTTCCAGAAGGTGCCTCAAGTTTTGAAGAAACTGGGGCATATGAAGAGAATCACTCAAGGTGTTAGAGCCACTCAGCGAGTCTTTAAAAGCTAACAGTACGACATTTACGGCCGTAGAGCTTCTAATAAAGAGACACTCCTAAAGACTCATTTGGTACACTTCCGAAAATACACATGATAAGATCAAGTTGTTTATCCCAGTCTTTCTCGGGGTCAATGCAAAATTCTTCAGGAGTGACTTTATAGTCTGATGACTACGTTCTAGGAATCCCTGTGAGGCAGGATGATAGGGGCTGAACAGTACCTGATTTATGTAAAATTCCTCCAACGTTTTCTTAAAGGGATCACTTGTGAAGTTGGTGCCGCAATCACCCTGTATTTCCTTTGGAAATCCGTAAGGGTAAAGATCTTCAGGAGCTGTTTTACAACTGTAGCAGCCGTAATGTTCTTTACTGAAACTGCTATGGGGAACCTGGTAGTTGGACATAAGAGTGATTATATAGCTGTTGCCAGAACTGGTCCTGGGTAATGGACCAACACAGTCGATAATTAGTTTACTAAAGGGTTCCGAAGGCACTGGGATAGAAATCAGAGGTGCCTTGGGAATAGAAATGTTTGGCTTTCCTCCCATCTGACATCCATGGGCCAGACACAAGATATCGGACCGTAGGCTGGTGGGAACTACCAGTTGGTTGACGTTGGCCCAATCGTCGTCTTCCTTCTATTTGCTGGGTCTATATTTACGGTACAGTATTTGGTTCTCAACAAAGAACCCAGGGGTACAGTCTGATTGTGTCTCAGCCTGAAAGAATAAGGGTGTTAAGGATGGATCCTCTCTCTGCAACTTACGGAACTCCAGCATGGTGAGATTCGGTGGGAGGCTCTGAGAATCTTGAGAGACAGCTGCAGCAGATGAAACAGCTGGTTGCGCTAGTGCCGCTTGTGCACGTGTCGTCACCAGGACAGGATGGGAGACATCAGAATCATCAGTTGCTTGGACCTCTTCTTTAACAAACTGCAAGTTAGGATTTTCCACTGATGAGTCACATACCTGGGGGTTTTCTGTGATGATTAGATTCGTAGGTTGTTGATCTTCTGCCAAGTCGTTGCCCAGGAGAAGTTTAACTCCTGACATGGGAAAAGGCTTTTCCCTGGATGGCGACTTGTATAAACGAACAATCCAGGCGGACTCTGGCAAGTGGATAAGGGGTAGTTGCAGTGATCTCTGTAATGAGGACCGTCTCTCCGATGTAGGTGACGATGGGTACAGCCGACTTCAGAAGTATATATTGTAGAGCAGCTGTGTCCCCTCAAGATATTCACTTTGAACCTTCCCTCCGAATCTCCACCGCTGGTAGAGACAGTTCCGGGGGGTAAAGGTGTCTGTTGAAGAGAGAAAGTTCATTGGATGAAACGTGAATATTCATAACAGGCTTACTGGGTTTAGGAGGAGTCGATTTGGGTTTATGGGTTTCACTGTCGCCCTTGTTCTTAGTATACTTTTCTATAGCATGTCCATAGGTTCTGCAGTATTTGCAGTACAACGAGTTCACATTGCTGGTACTCACTTTTGCAGGACTAGACCAGGCTGTCGTACTAGAAGATGTGTCGGATGGTACGCTGTGAATGAGACTGTAGGAGTCAGCCAACTGTGCACATCTAGCAAGATCGGTTTCTTCCTCGTCTGCTAGGTAGAGACGTATGGGATTAGGTACACGCCTAAGGAATTCTTCCACCAGGATGAGGTTGATGAGATCTGTAAAGGTGGAGACGTGCTGTTTCCAGCCACTTCATGAAATATATATTTTTCTTATTTGTAAACTCTTGGTAAGTACTAGCACTTGCTTTAAGGTAATCCCTGAAATTGCGTCTGTAGTTATCTATAGATAGGAGGTAGGCATCGAACACTGCCTGTGTCAATACCTTGTAGTCGGTTTCGGACGCCATAGTACTGAGAGTCACGGCAGCTCTAACTGTCAAATGAGGCCTGAGAAGTACAGACCTCTGATCCTGAGGCCAGTTGAGTTGTTGACAAATGCACACATTAGAAAATGAAGGGACGACGACGTTTCGGTCCGTCCTGGACCATTCTCAAGTCGATTGTCTTGAGTTGGTTAGCTAGAGCCTCAAATAAAGGCGGTGCCCTCTGGCGGTGCCGGAGGGCACCGCCTGGTGGCCGGCTGCCCTCTGACCTGTGGGTGATTTGGGAAGCGTACTGCTTGCGCTTTCCGATATACAAGTTCCCGGAGAAGTATTAGTTAACATCTTGCACGCACCACTACGCCGTGCGTGGATCAGCTGCTGCCGTGCTCTTGATGCCCCGCCCCACGGTGCTGGGTGTCTCCCTTTAATGTCCGCCTCTGTTTTCGTCGCCCCTCCTCTCTCTCACGACCCGACACATCTAACGCTTTTGACTTTCTTCTCCTCCTCACCGTCAACGCGTCTCCCTACATCTGTCCTGGTGCAGTCATCAGGAGGGTAAACCCATCATGCAAACTGCACCTATTCTCATGAAGAAGAAGAAGATCAATGTACCAGGGGGTACCAAAGGGGGTGATCTGCCTGAATGAGAATTCTCCTGTAGGGAAGAGAATAAGATGGAAATCACAGGATATAGCAAAGACTATTGAATAACCAATTACGAGTATGACTGTGGCCACAAGACACCACGTAATCCAAAGTCAATCCAACAGTCTAAATTGCTACACCTGGAAGGCAAACAGTATGAGGCGCCATCAAAATACTCAAAAATAGGAGTTCTGAAAAGATAAACCTGTAATAAAGTCAAGTACAATTACCACAACTTTAAGTGAAGAGTCTAGGAGCATACCTGAGCGAGGCTCCTTGGACAGGACCCCAATTATATGTTATGGTTAAATCTCTAAGCGCAGTTGCTTAGGGCAGATGGAATGCCACGAACATATAAATAAAAAAAAGTGAAAACAAATTAAAATAAAACTGCTATGTTGACTTCTTCACCGTGTGGAAAATATAGAATAAAACGTATAAAAATGAAAAATTTGAATACTTTAATATGAAGAAATTAACTAACAAATCACAAATTAAAAATAGCTTCTTAAAAACTTGACCTATTTACAGGGTGCAAAACAATCAAAACAAAATAATCAAACAGACAATTTAACGTTACGTTACAGAACATGAAATCAAATGGTGCTTGAAAATACTAATTGCCAGGCTGCAGGAGTCTGGCCCTAGCTTCGGTAGGGGACAGACGTGTTGCCTCGGTGCTCCGGCAGTTGGTGTTGTTTACCAATTTGGCCGGTTGGGGCGGGTGTGTGTCTGCCCGCCTGTGCTGACGTGGAGTTAAGATGGGGGTCCTTCTCTCCCCTGTCGTCTGGGCTCAGTCTGTGGGACTTGAATTCTATGTACGGGCCGGTTACCCAGAGATTGCACTTGCTTGTGATTTGCTATCTGTCCCTGTGTTAGCAATTTATGGGGTCGAGTTGGTAACATCCCATCGGGCGATAGTGAAATTCACGGAGGAGAAGGAGTATCGCAATTTTCTCCGGCGATACGAGGGGCGGACATTACCCCTGCCGGATGATGCGGGCACTGTGACCCTCTCTGATCGCAGTGGTGCCCTCACTTATGTTAGTGTGCATGGGGCTCCCTTGGAGTTTCCGGAGGGTCTGCTACGGCGGTATTTCAGCCAGTTTGGCACAGTGGTTAGTGTGCGGGTGAACGTGGTGTCTTCCAGTCCACTTAAGGGTGTTAGGACTAACATTCGCACCCTGGGCAGGAGACTCCGGGCAGATATTCCGTCCTCTGTGCGCTTTATGGGGTACAAAGTTCGGGTGTTTTATGCCCGCCAGCCGCGGACGTGTTATCGTTGTGGCCTTTTGGGCCATCAGGCTGCTGACTGTTCTGCGCCTGCCGTTGCGCCAGTGAATCTCTTCAGTGAGGAGGATTTTCCGCCGCTTCCTGTGGGGGATGATTTGGTGGATGTGGACGTCTCTTCAGCTGAGGAGGTGCCCTCTGTGTCAGCTGTTGCTCTGCCTGTTGCGCCCCCCCATTGTTGTCGCATCTCCTCCGGAGGTTGTGTCCTCGCCTGGTGCTCAGCCTGCTCCGGCTGGTGTCCCTCAGCCTCTTCCGACTGCCGTCTGCTCGGACCCCTCATCTTCCAGTTCTTCCTCAGCAGTGTCTGTCCCGGTCCCTGTACCCTCGCCGTCTGTTCCGGCTGTGCTGGGAGCTGGGGTGGATTCAGCGTTTCCTCCTGTGCCTGGCCTGGTGCCCCATGTGGTTGAGGATGCTGCCGTACTGCAGCGTGCGTCGGTTCACCCGGCTCGTGTTGTGCGTGTCGCTGAGTCTGCCTCCGGGTCTGATGACCTGCGGCCCGAGCCTAAGCGTTCCCGGCGTTCTTCTGCGTGGGCTGAAGTTGGCAACTTCGACAAGTGTGGTCCTTCTGTTGACGGTGGGGTGGCTCCGGTTGTGGTGCACACTACGGTGGTGGCGGAGGTGCACTTGCCTGAGGATGCCGGTGCCGGTGTTTCGGCCTCCCATTCTAGTCTGGTGTCCGAGGGTCCTGCTCCAGGTGCGTTGCCTGCGTCGAATGGCTCCAGTTCTTCGTTGGGGGGTGGTTCCCCGAGCTGTTGTTGGTGGTGAGCGGGGTGGCCTGGTGATGCTGTTGAGAAAGGATGCTCGCTCTGGGTGTTCTGTGGCCCCTTTCTCGTTACCCGTTTCCTCGGCAGCGGTCATGCCACCTCTTCCGTCTCCAGCAGTCTCTTCCGTGTCTCCTGCGGTCTCCGTGGAGGTGCTATCGCCTCATCGTCCGGCCCCTGCTCCTATGTGTGCGACGGTGTGGCAGTCTCGGCAGCCCTCGTCCGCTTCTCCAGTGTCGTCTGCTTCCTCGAAGGGAGTGGATGGCGCTCTCTGGCCTCGTTATGCGACTTGCGTCAGTGACCTCGGGCGTTGGCTGATGCCTCTCGATATGGATGTTCCCGAGTTTATGATACCCCCTCGGCAGCGGGGGATCAAAAACCCTACTGACCTTGAAGATTTAGTCTTGGAAACTTACAAGGAGAAGTATCCTCAAGATTTTTTCCCGGAGAAGTACATTTCTCACATTGTTCCTCGCAAATGATTTCTGTGTATTCTGTGTTTCCTGTTGTGTGCATGGTTGTGGGGTGCAGATGGGGGTGTGTGTGAGTGGGTGGGGTGGGTTTTGTTTCCCGGTTTGTGCGTGCTCCGGTTTGTGTTGTGGGTTCTCTTTGTATGGCTGGTGGGTGGGTGTGCGGTTCCTGTGCGTTTGTGTGTTCGGTTGTGAATGTCATGTGCACTTGTTTGTCATATTATGTGCCCTTCAGGCTGTTGGCGTGTGCTCTTTGTTCTGTTTTGCCTTCTGTTTGTTATGGCGGGTCTGTTTTCTTTATTGTTATTATCCTTATTCTTGTATGCTTATAGCCTCTCCGTTTGTGTTTGAGGTGTTAGTAGGCTTGTTTTGTGTGCATTTTGTTCTGGGGTTTTCCCCTATGTTTGTCTTCCACTGTGTTTATATTTGTGTTATGTTTGTATATGCATTTTTGTTTTGTGGTCAGCCCTTCTGGCTGGTTTTCTCTTGATTTGTACCTTTGTCTGTGTACATATGTGTGCTTTGTGATTTGTACCTTTGTTTTATGTTGTATTTGTTTCTGTTTTTATTGTAACTTATATGCATACTTGCATCTAAAAATAAAAATAAAAAAAAATAAAAAATTGCCAGGCTGCATGGATCTAACATCTGGGTGATATTAGGCTGCACCTAACATTACCCAAGTTAGTGTGAGGATAGGTCCAGGCAGGAGTAGCACTAGAGAGCATTCTGCTGGTGGTGGTGGCAAGCTGCCATTTATATGGGACTTAACCAATGTAGGTGGTGCTGGTGTGATGATAACTGGGAGTCGGCTCAGACAAACTAGCACACCACTTGTTTCCAGCCGGTGGCGAGAGCTTGCCACCACCAGGTGTGCTGGGGTCATGCGTGATGTAGTGTAGGGGGAGTAGACCACTGTCTAGACGTCTGAGCACTAGTTGTTGTTGTTGCTGCTGTAAATTCTTGAGTATGTAAAAGTGGTGT
The DNA here is from genome assembly GCA_020271785.1 of Procambarus virginalis. Classification (NCBI taxonomy): domain Eukaryota; kingdom Metazoa; phylum Arthropoda; class Malacostraca; order Decapoda; family Cambaridae; genus Procambarus; species Procambarus virginalis. The sequence goes on from WNGS01119988.1 coordinate 79,061, forward strand.
GGTAGAATAGGTGATGATGGAGCAGGCCTAATCTTCTTCCTAGAGAGATTATCATGACAATATATATATATATATATATATATATATATATATATATATATATATATATATATATATATATATATATGTCGTACCTAGTAGCCAGAACGCACTTCTCAGCCTACTATGCAAGGCCCGATTTGCCTAATAAGCCAAGTTTTCATGAATTAATATATTTTTTCTATTTTTTTTCTTATGAAATGATAAACCTACCCATTTCATTAAGTATGAGGTCAATTTTTTTGTATTGGAGATAAAATTAACGTAGATATATGACCGAACCTAACCAACCCTACCTAACCTAACCTAACCTATCTTATAGGTTAGGTTAGGTTAGGTAGCCGAGAATGTTAGGTTAGGTTAGGTTAGTAGGTTAGGTAGTCGAAAAACAATTAATTCATGAAAACTTGGCTTATTAGGCAAATCGGGCCTTGCATAGTAGGCTGAGAAGGGCGTTCTGGCTACTAGTACGACATATATATATATATATATATATATATATATATATATATATATGTCGTACCTAGTAGCCAGAACTCACTTTTTGGCCTACTATGCAAGGCCGATTTGCCTAATAAGCCAAGTTTTCCTGAATTAATATATTTTCTCTAATTTTTCTTATGAAATGATAGCTACCCATTTCATTATGTATGAGGTCAATTTTTTTTCATTGGAGTTAAATTAACGTAGATATATGACCGAACCTAACCAACCCTACCAAACCTAACCTAACCTATCTTTATAGGTTAGGTTAGGTTAGGTAGCCGAAAAAGTTAGGTTAGGTTAGGTTAGGTAGGTTAGGAGTCGAAAAACAATTAATCATGAAAACTTGGCCTATTAGGCAAATCGGGCCTTGCATAGTAGGCTGACAAGTGCGTTCTGGCTACTATATATATATATATATATATATATATATATATATATATATATATATATATATATATATATATATGTCGTACCTAGTAGCCAGAACGCACTTCTCAGCCTACTATGCAAGGCCCGATTTGCCTAATAAACCAAATTTTTATGAATTAATTGTTTTTCGACTACCTAACCTAATCTAACCTAACTTTTTCGGCTACCTAACCTAACCTAACCTATAAAGATAGGTTAGGTTAGGTTAGGTAGGGCTGGTTAGGTTCGGTCATATAACTAAGTTAATTTTAACTCCAATAAAAAAAATTGACCTCATACATAATGAAATGGGTAGCTTTATCATTTCATAACAAAAAAATTGGAGAAAATATATTAATTCATGAAAACTTGGCTTATTAAGCAAATCGGGCCTTGCATAGTAGGCTGAGAAGTGCGTTCTGGCTACTAGGTACGACATATATATATATATATATATATATATATATATATATATATATATATATATATATATATATATATATATATATATATATATATATTATTGAATATTTGCGCAATATCTTATAGTGAAATTGACTCTCCAGGTACAGATGGAACATGTACACTGACGGAAGAAGGACAAATCTCCAGCTCTCAAGTCGCCAAGTTCGTCACTCCTCCTCTGAATGATATGTTACAGGAGGTCGCTCATAGCAAGACCACATACACATGCATTATCTGGCCTGGGTATATATAATGCTTAATGTTGTGTGCTCGTGTGAGTTACGCTACGGAGTTGGTTAAAAAACGAGCAATTCTGTTACCGGCCGTTTATTCACAGGAATTATGGGATGAAGGCCGTGGATGGCATAGTGGATGATAGTAGCATGTCTGAGTCCTGGGACAACGTGACGTTTGCTTGGTGGCTGGTGGACCTGGGACAACCCTACGTTATCTTCTACCTGAACGTCCACACACGTCAGGGGTGTTGTGTTCAGAGATTCCATGACATTGAGGCAAGTCCACTAGTCTATTTTTTGTATTCAAGAGTTCTTTCATTCATATGACGCCCATAGCATGGATAGCATTTCGGGCAAGTTCTAAATCTTAATATCGCTTGGAATACGACATGCTAATCATTTAACAAACAGGTACCCATTCACTGCTGGGTGAACAGAGGCGTCCAGTTAAGGATTGACGCCTAGCCAATTCTTCCCGGATACGAACCCAGGCCAAATCGCTCGCAAAGCACGAGGCGGGTGTCTTACGACTGTGCCATGGGAAATGCAATTAGTAATTCATATTATGTGGTCTTGTAGCAAATTATCATATTTGTCATCAACCCATTTCCAGACAAAAGTGGGGAGCGAAGCATCGGTCTAGAGAAACTGTACTATCATCGCTGGATTACAAGGCTAAATTTAAATAAAACAATGTCACAATCTATTAGCCATAACTTATAGACTACACAACATACTATTTAGGTAAGTGATTTTCTATCCGAAAAACTTATCGACCAACTTAAAAAGATTAGAGTAGGTTTTGAACATTCCACATCACAATGTCTCCTTGTGGCTTGGCTTCGACTCCTCTCAAATACGTTATATATTACTCTTATTTAACTAGTCTATCATTGTTCATTTGTCCTCCGTGACAGGTCACTTCTTAATCAAGTAACTTGCACTCTTCATCTTCCCTTAACGTATATATTCCTTACATTGTTTATTCGTACATAGAAGATTTTATTTTTTATTTTTGACGTTGATGTCACTCCAGCTTCTCAAATTAATGATTAGTAAACACTATCATTTTTCATTCCTTACATGCACCTGGTCGCACCTCTTCTTGACTTGTTCTTCATAACAGGGTTTTCTTTGTAGCATTTCATCTATGCAACATATATTTATCTTTATCTACATTTTCTTTGTTTCACTACCACAATGTATCATCCTTCTTAGGGTCATACTTATGCTCAACGAGCATGCAAGATTACCTAATAAATTGTATTTAAGCAAAAATGCATTTATTTCTGTATTGAGTTTGATGCCTAGTTATATGTATATTTTTTGAACACTTAGTCACACAAGATGATGCCTCGTAGGTTTGTAAACGGCGTAACGACAAGGGACCAATTTCATCATAAAGTAATGGCCAAAACAATACATTAATTGTACTCATCCCTGCCGAACGTGGTGTCCGTAAACTATTGAAACTGTCGAATCGATATGAAGCTCGCAGATGCATCGATGTTCCTCAATTTAGTCGATAATAAGAATCGGCTTCTGGACACAAAACTGTAATGGCGTCTCTCTCTGTCAAGTCTCCTCGCTAGTGACGCGCGCGCCACCTAACGCTGTATGTTGGAAACTTCGGGAATATTGTGCAATATTTTATTCAATTTTCCGAATGGATGGAAACATTAGTTACGTTATTTTACGTCACAATAACGTGCTTTAGGTAACAGCAGATTATTTCTCGCTGTGCAAATCATTTGACTTAAATGACGTTAGATGGAAGATAAATATTCGTGTTGGAAATTTAATTCATTGCTTTGTTTACTGAATCAGCTGATCACAGCTGTATAAAACTTTTTCCAATAAACAGCTATATAATGCATTAAATGGAAAGAAATCTATTCCCAATCTATATTCCTTAATAAATTCTTCAAGGTTAGACTGGATTTAATTTGATCTATAAATATGTGGAATTTATTCTCCCAGGCTGGCTAGCTGATGCAATCGCATCCATGAATTCTAGGAAGAATCTGACGTTACTACGTCAAGATTTAATAAAGGTTAATATTTCTACACTACTGGTTAGATTATTAGTAAATTATATTCCTGAGTACAACAAATTTATAATATTGCACTAGTGATTAGTATCTGGGGTGTTGAAATTTTCCAACAGTTGTCCACTGTAGCTTATGTTATGTCCGGGTGAACCCTGGCACCCCAGATCTGTCTGCTTGTTCGTCCCTATATTTTCCTATCTGTCTGGCTCTCTCTGTCTCTTTTATTTTTGTACTAAAACGCGGGATCATAAGGGCTGTAAAATGACGTACCTAGTGAAACTGCAAGCCAGAGCTGTTATTGTGGAGAATTCTGATTCGTGGGTTTTATTATTTATTTTAATTATTAATTAATTGATTAATTTAATGAGTTCTAATTTATAATTAAAATTGAATTATTATTTTATTTCTTACGTTAGCTTAGCAGGCTGTATGTTTTATTAACTGGACTGTATGGATTTGAATTCTCCCACCTGTCATATCCCTACACAAGTTAGGTAGGGGGGGGTTATTAATTGTAGCCTATCAATCGAGAATTATCGATGGACAGGAAAATTTGTACTAATTTACTAATTACTAATGTATTAATGTACTAATTGTTGGTTAAATCTACTGGAGTTAGTTTGAGTACTCAATCGCCTTATCTGAGTTGAAGGCTTTAATTTGGGTACTCAACCTGGGCCTCGGGGGTATGGCGTAGATATGTTTCTACATGTTGCAACAGGTAGATGTCGCCTATTTCTCGGGTGACCACAGAAGATCTGCTGGAAGGATACAATATAGCTGTTCCAAATAACCCCTTAATCACAGATATGGCACATAAATTAATTATGGTTACGTGATTGTGAGAGACTCACCCTATTTTGTTGGTTCGCCTGCCTCTTAACCGGAATCTTTTATGATATTAAATGCCCCTTTAATAAAATATGGATTAATTTTGACAAACCGGATACGAGGTACTCTCGTAATGTGAGGTAACGGCATAAGAAGAACATAGAGATGGCTCGGGTTACGAGTATAAACGTGGCTGCCTAGAGAGCTTCCTCACAAGAGATTTGCTGGTTGCACAATGGTGTACTCCCCCTCCTTGCTCGCCCTAGTGACGCAACTAGGAACGGTTCAATTTTCTGTATATTTATGAACAGGGGTAGGGAGGCTTTGATTTTATTGCTTATATGATTCAATTCAGTCACAGAGAACAATTTTTTATAGTTTATAATGCTGGACTGGAGGTTTTAAGTAATTGATTTATATATGATGTAAATATTTTAATGATGTGGCAATAATATCCCATGTTAAGGGATAATTCCACTGTAATCTCGTTTTCTTTGAATAAGTTATTAAATTATCTTGTGTTAGAATTGGTTAAAAGATTAGTACAAGAACAGCAACGTAATCAGTTGCATATTGCAACTAAGAATAAATAAATGGGGGGTCGTTTTTTTCCCGACAGTTATCCTACCTCAGATTATCTGAAGCCTGCTCCTAGAAACTCATATATTCCACGAGAATGTACTTTGAAACTATCTCATAAGGATCTATCATAATGGAACTGTTATATAAGGAACCTAGTGAAACTGCAAGCAGGAGCTGTAATCCTACCTCAGCTCAGAAGAAACCTACTCCTAGAGGCCCATTTATTTCATGAGCCTGTTATATGCATCAACAGGAGTAGCCTTTATTCATTAACAACATTAGGTAACAATCATATAAGGAGTATGAGCCTGTGTGCAAGAGCCCTCATGTGATCAGTTAACCTTATCTCCCATGTATCAACCTGTTGAGCGAACAAGTTCTAGATACGAGTTAGCCTAGGAATGAATGATCGCTGATGGAATGATGTTCTTGAGAAAGGCACTTCCAGCATGAGACTGTAGAAGGTTGAGAGCCTGGTGCTATGGATGGCAACTACTGGTAGTCCACGAAGTTGGGCAAGGTGCAGAACTTTGAGGAAGTTGGCCTTGTACATAACAGTAAGACCACAAACGTCACAACGGTGTTTCAAGCTCTGATGTTCAGACCGCTCCACCAGACTAGGTCAAGACTAGAAATGAGCCTTCTTGCACGACTTTCCACTTTGTCCAAAGTCTGATGAATGATGGGGGGGGGGAGGTTAGGCGATTCATGAAAGGGGTGCATACTTTAGATGAGTGCGAACTTGTGATTCACATACGATTTTGCATCCCTTACTTTCAAGTAGGTGTGAGATGTACCGTATGCTGTATGTTTCCTGGCTGCCTTTGGTGCTAGGTTAAGCACATGGCTCTTCATTGTCATTGAAGAGTCGAAATTAATTCCCAAGATGTTGATTTCATCTGTAAACTCTAAAATTTTGCCACCCATTTACAAGCCTGTCCGATTTGCCATGTGCAGTCTAGTTATAATCATCGCTTGTATTTTCTCAGCCGCAAATGTGACCTCTGACATCTACCCCAGGTAGAAATCGCTGAAAGTTGGTGATTGATGATTCTTGCAGTTGCTGGAATTTCTTTCTTTCTGTATGTGAAGGTTAGAATGCAGTCATCAGCATAGGCCTGAACTTCAGGGATGAGATGAAGTAGGTCGTTAAAATAAACATTCAACAGCAGAGGGCCAAACACACTACCCTGTGGAACGCTGGCACCAATTGAGTGGCTTTAGGATTCTGCTCCATTGAGAACTACCCTTAGATCTCGTTCTTGTAGGTAGTCTTACTAACTCTGATATGGAGTTTGAGATGCCTAGTGGTTGAAGCGTCACTACTAATCCAGAGTGCCAAACCCGATCAAATGGTCCTGCTATATCAAGAGCAGCAACACAGCTCCGCCCAAGTAAAGCAGAAACAAGCAACACTTAGTGGAGGAATATCCCTGCAAAAAAAAGCTGAACTTGAACTCATCCAGTGATTGATGCAACTTAGTGGAGAGACACAGCAAGAGATCAGCAGCAGATCGGCCTTTTCTAAAACCACACTGTCGATCACATATTTGCTGATGATGATAAAAATATAATATCATTTGCTGAGCGATTAATGACACTAGGATTTTACAATTAATGGACAGCAGTGACACTGAGCTGTAGTTACCAACCACTGAGCGAGCCGCTCAGTGGTTGGTAACTACGTTGTTCCAGTGGTTGCACTGGAACAACATCTGCCATCTTCCATAAGGAGAGCCAAATTCCTTGTGCTAGGCAGAGTTGGAAGAGGCATGTGAGAGGTGGAGCCAACAGGTCAGCCCAACTGAGTAGTAGTCAAGGATTAATCTTTTCTGGCTCCACAGATTTGCTTGTGTCTATCGTTTGAAGGAGATGAAGAACTTCAGCCTGCTTTATAACCACTTCAGTCAATAGCGTTTGAAGGAGGTGAAGAACTTTAGCCTGCTTTATAACCACTTCAGTCATCCTAAACACAGTACTTGGAGCAAGATATGGAGGCTTACGTTCAGGACTTGCATCATAGGAACAAAGTGGCTTGCCAGTAGATCAGTCTTCTCCTAATTGCTGAGTGCAACAGCTCCATCCTCTTGGTTTAGAGGTGTGATTGTGTCTTCAGATGAGTATCCCTGCTGATCCTTCACCAGGGGACCAACACACCTTGGATCCAACCCTTCCAGATGCAAGTTTTCTTCGAATTTCGGATTCTCATCTGGATATAGCCCACTTTTGAACTTTGATTATTCAACAGGATTGTTTATGAATGTTTATATTATGAACTGAGGGATGCATTTTAAATCTCCTCGAGGCCTTGTTTTTGGCTTGAGTTGCCGTCTGGCAGCTAAATCCAAACCATGGCTGGTCAGTAGGCTTGGTTACATACTGCCGGTGAGGGATATGCCTATGTTGGAGGTCCAGTATACGACTGGTGACAGGGATTCCTTGGCTCTTCACGTCCCCCTGGAGCAAGACATTCCAATCAGTTGCTTCAAGCTTTGAGGAGAGGGCTGGCCAGCACCAACTGTCCCAAAGCCAGGAAGTTCGAGCAGATTCTTCACCTCGATCTGTCGGGATAGCCAGTGTAGTAAAGACAGCCTGGTGGCCTGAAGAACCAACATGTCCCAGAGGTCTGCAGTGAACTATGCTTGCACGAAGGTTAGTTACGACAGGATCGAGGGAAGAGCCTCATATGTGGGTTCGAAAGTTCAAAAGTTTAAGGTTGAAGACTGCTAAGAGTTCATCAAAATCCCTCTGTATGAGATACTGGTTGAGGTCACTGACAATTATAATGTGCTGACAGTCATACTGTATTAGCAGGGAGTCTAGGTTGTCCATCAGGAAGTGAAGCACCCTGCCATTGAAGTCTGTACATTTCATATAGGAGTACTGCAGTAGCTGGAATTAGACAAATTTTGAAGGACATAATTTCAAGATAACAAGTGATGACCACATCAATGGGATGAGCATGCACCTTATATGCTGATACATAATGTAACACCCCCTCCTTGACCCTGCATGTCTCTACGCATCCATGACGTTTAATCGGCAATTGTAGCAAAGTTCTGAGGTGTCCTGCCATCTAGAAATATTTCTAGCACAACAACCACATTGTAGTTTGTAGAAAGTCCTTTTTGCTTGACCAAACGCAAGATCCAAGATCGATTTTGGGTATTTTAACTTCTTCCCAATTTCAAATATATTTGCTATTTCTTCATCGAAAAATTCCGGACTGCAAACTCTCAGTGCTCTGAGAAACATACCAGAAAAAACTGCCCGCTTGACCTGAACATGATGATTTGAATAGAAATGTACATACGAGCACACATTGGTAGGTTTCCAATACACATTGAATTTGAAACTCCTACCAATTCTATGAATCATGATGTCTAAAAAAGGCAGAACAACATTCACTTCGTTCTCAATTGTGAATTTAATGACGGAACCAGCGAATTAATTTGATTGAGAAATCAGTTTCGTCATGGTTAACCGGCCACAGGCATAAAATATCGTCAACGTACCTATACCAAAGCAAATTTGAGGGTAAAATCCTGGGAAGGATATTTGTTTCAAAACATTCCATGTACAGATTGCTCAAAACAGGGGAGAGGGGATTACCCATTGCCATGCCAAATGTTTGTTTATAAAATGAATTATTATATTATGTTAAGAACATAAATTATTGACTTAGTTATTTTAGTTTAGGTTACGTTAAAATTGGTTAGGTTAGGTTCGGTCGTATATCAACATTAGTTTTAACTCATATACAGGTGTTGTTTTGGTTGACTGTTCAGAGGTTGCATGGCGTTTCACCTTTCTTTTATGATATCTTCAAAAAAACATTTAGAGAAGCCATTGTTGACTAGGACCCTATAGAGTTCTTCATCGACTTGCTTCAATCCTGAGCTGTGACTGAGAGCACGGTCGACGTAAGCGTTGACAACACTCCTCTTGTACCTGTCTGAGCAGTCACTATTGGCAGAGAAGCACATTCTTATGTTTGTTTCCTTAGTGTAGACTGCAGTGTGGAAGCCTCTGCTCCTGTCCGTGACGGTTATATCCAGAAAAGGCAGCTTCCCATTATTCTCCATCTCGTAAGTGATACAACAGAGAATTCCGCTCAAATGCCTCCTTCAGCTATTGCAGACATCTGGCATCGAGTACCCGCATAAAAACGTTGTCAACATACCTGCAGTATATGGCCTGTTTCAAGTCCATGTCAACTAAGACCCTATGCTCGATGGTACCCATGAAGAAGTTCACAAACAGGACACCTAGGGGAGAATCCATTGCGGTCCCATCTACTTGCTTATACATGTGCCCATCTGGGCTCAAGAAGGGTGCCTCTTTAGTGCAGGCTTGGAGTAGTTTCCTTCAGTATGGTTTCTGGTATGTCAAGAGGAGTGCAAGCCAGGTCAAGTTGCACTCTGTCTGCTATCACCTCGATTGTTTCATCCACAGGTACGTTGGTAAATAGTGACTACATCCGAAGAGGCTCTTATCCCCTTGGCCCTTGCTCCGCGCAGTAAGTCAACAAATTCCTTGGGAGACTTCAGGCTGAAAGCACAAGGTACATAAGAAGTCAGCAACCTGTTGAGTCGCTTAGCCAGTCTGTATGTAGGTGTGGGTATCTGGTTGATGATTGGCGGAAGTAGGTCTCTAGGCTTGTGGGTCTTGACATTTCCATAGGCATACCCAGGTTTGTATTCCCCAACAACTTTTGGCAGGTGGAGTCCAGATTTCTTGGCGTTCACAGTTTCGCTCAATCTATTTGCCTTCATTTTCAATTTGGATGTAGTGCCCTTCGTTACCCTTTCGAATTTAGTTTGGTCAGAGAATATGAGTTCACTTTTGCCAGATATTCGTCTTTTTTAAGAATAACGTATATTGGTGACTTAAATATACTTGTAACGTATATATATCTGTGTTGTACCTAGTAGCCAGAACCCAGTACTCGTCTTACTATGTAAGGGACGGTTTGCCTAATAAGCCAAGTTTTCCTGAATTTATATATTTTTCTATTTTTTTCTTTTGAAATGATAAAGCTATCCATTTCATTATATATGAGTTCATTTTTTTTAATTGGAGTTAAAACTAAGATATATGTATGTTCTAACCTAACCAACCTTACCTAACCTAACCTAACCTATTTTAACCTAACCTAATCTAACATAACATTGTCAATAATTTATGTTCCTAATATATATAATAATAATAATTCAAATAAACCAATTGGAAAGAATTTGTTGAAAAAAAAGAAAATCACTCGCCTATCAGGCAAATCGGGCCTTGCATAGTAGGCCGAGAAGTGCGTTCTGGCTACTAGGTTCTGGCTACCTGTGCCCGACCCAGCCAGCCGCCCATCAGCCCACAGCCTACCCACACACGGTGCCCAGGCAATGCCCAACTCCCCCAGGAGGGTAATGCTTGCCGTGTTACTCTCCACCCGGGAAGGAGAGGGTGTACTCAGGGGGCAGCCAGGCGTCATCACATCTAGGCATGGCACATGTCGCACCTGACACACAGCCTCTTTCACGCCAAGAAGACCACCCAAGAGGAAACTGTCAAGTGTGTGACAGACGGTATCGTCTCAATGGAGATGGAACTGTCCGCTATCATTCTGACAATTCAGGTGGTTGTCTAGGGTCTAGGCGCCCGCCCCGGGGCAGTGACGATGAACAACCTGCTGCAGCAGCGAGGAACAATACCTCCCTCAACTTCATTTCAGCAGATAATCTGCTTGAAGCAGTCAAAGCGACGTCCACCAGGACCTTGCCCCACATCCCCAAGGCTGCCCGTCACCAAGCAGCAGCCAAACTCACCAGTCTGCTGACAAAGGTCAACAATGCTCCCAGAACCACTGGATCGTGGCACATTCTCCTTCTATTTGGGAATGCATGCCTAGCATTACCGCCCAGGAGAGACAAGTCATTAGCAACCTCTGTAATCAGGGCACTTAATGAATTCCATTGAGCAGACAACCTGGTCTGCCTCCCCACTCGTGCCAAGGACACCAGCCGCAGGACGACCAACAATAACTAACCTGAGAACCACAAAATGAGAGCGCAGATCACCAGGAAAATAGAAGAGGGCAATACCACAGGTGCCATCAGAATCATGATCAGCGATGACACTATTACCCCCAGGAACGCCACGACAGCAGAGGCTCTTCAAGACAAACACCCACCCAGAGCCCCGGACAGCAGCAGGGATCCCCAGGAAAACAATGTTGGAATAGAACCCTTGACTGTTCGAGAATCTGAGGTGTACAAAGCAGCCATGTCTTTCCCAACAGGTTCAGCAGGGGGCTTTACAGGCCTAAGACCCCAGCACATCAAACAAATACTGAACCCGGTGGTTGGAGATGCTGCAAAGGACCTTCTAGTGGGACTTACCAGATTCTCTAACATGTGTTTGGCTGGCGGCTTCCCAGAGGACATCGGGCCTGTCTTTTATGGAGCAGCACTCTGTGCTCTAAAGAAAAAGGATAGGGGAATCAGGCCCATTGCCGTTGGCAACACCCTCCGACGCCTCGTAGCTAAGGCTGCAGTGAGATCTATCAGCCAGGAAGCAGCCACCTTGCTGAAACCTCATCAGCTCGGGTTTGGGATTCCCCTAGGTTGTGAAGCTGCAGCACATGATGCGCGGGCTTACATTGCTGATCTCCCAGACCAGAAGGCAGTAGTAAAGCTTGACTTCAAAAATGCTTTCAATCAAGTCAGACGAGACACTGTCCTCAGGGATGTACACAACCATTTCCTTCCCCTTTACCCGTTCATCCGATCGTGCTACAGTGGGGACTCTAAGCTTCTTTTTGGGGAGCATGAATTAAACTCCTGTGAAGGTGTCCAACAAGGTGACCCCTTAGCCCCCCTCCTTTTCTGCCTAGCTATCAAAGAGGTCACTGATAGTCTAACAAGCGAGCTAAACATCTGGTACCTGGATGATGGCACTCTCGCTGGAACCCCGGAAACCATTTTGGAGGAAATAAGGAAAATCCAGGAGCAGGGAGCAGCCTTAGGCCTCATTCCCAATGCATCCAAATGTGAAATAATCTCCCGCAACCCAGACATCACTGGGCAAATACAAAATGTTCTTCCAGACATTCACGTTGTCGAGCCGCCGGACTGGACTCTCCTGGGTTCCCCCATTGGCCCACGAGCAATCGAGGGCCAATGGGGTGCAAAAATCACTGATCTAAAGAGAATGCTGGACAGGATTGACACGATTGATGCCCATGATGCTCTCTTTCTCCTCACAAGATGCCTATCTCTCCCTAGGTTGACCTACTTTCTGAGATGTTCTCCATCCTACAGCAGCCCTAAGTTAAATGTGTATGACACCCTTCTGAGGTCCATGCTGGTGAAAGTCCTGAACCTGCCATTGGACGACTCTCAGTGGGAGCAAGCAACCCTTCCTGTAAGACTCGACTGCCTTGGTGTCCGCACAGCCTCCCAAATTGCTCTACCAGCCTTCCTTTCCTCCTCCCACACATCGCACGACCTCGTCAGAGATATCTTACCTGCAACCCTGAGAGATTCAGCAGGAATACACGATCCTGCTTTCACTGAATGTTCAAATCAGTGGGATGTTCTTGCAACCCCAGCAACCATTATAGAGCCAACAAAAAACACAAACAGTCCGGCTGGGACCACCCTCTAGCGGAAAAAGTAGCTGATGCCATGCTCAGCGCCGCAACATCAGACAAGGAGAAAGCCCGCCTCAGAGCAGTGCGTGCCCCCATGCAGGAGACTTCCTTCTGGCAGTACCCATGTCAGCAATGGGCACGCGCCTAGATCCAGAATCCCTTCGTGTAGCAGTGGCCCTCCGCCTTGGTGCCCCAATTCACACTGAATACAAGTGTATTTGCAACAGGGTGGAAGCAGACGAATACGGACTGCATGGGTTGCATTGCGGAAGCACAAAGGGCTGGCATGCAAGACACAACGAGGTCAATGACATCATCAAGAGAAGCCTCGTCTCAGCTAGGTGCCCAGTGGAAAGAGAACCTCGCATCCTAGGGGTCCAACACCCGGATTTCCCCGCACTTCGCCCTGACGGCATCACTATATACTCCTGGAAGGAGGGTAGACAGTTGGTGTGGGACTACACATGTGTATCCATCCTGGCTGACACCTATGTACACTTCGGAGCTGATCAAGCAGGTGGGACGGCCAACCACAGGGAAACAGCAAAATCACTCAAATACAGGCGACTAGAAGGTCAATACCTTTTTCTTTCCATAGCGTCTGAGACGCATGGCCCCTGGGGCAAGAGTGCCTTGGGATTTCTCAAGGAATTGGGTTCCAAGCTCATTGACGTCACCAGAGACCCATTGGCTTCCAGTTTTTTGTTTCAGCGCCTCAGTGTGGCAATCCAGAGGGGAAATGCCTGCTGTGTCCTCGGTTCCTGCCCGGCAGCGGAGGAGCTTCAAGAGATCCATAACCTTATGCATTTGTCTTTATGTCTTGCAATAAATATATATATATATATATATATATATATATATATATATATATATATATATATATATATATATATATATATATATATATACATATGTCGTACCTAGTAGCCAGAACACACTTCTAGGCCTACTAAGCAAAGCCCGATTTCCAAAATAAGCCGAATGATTTGCTTTATTTTCCAAAAAAAATTCCAATTGTTTTATTGAATAATTACTATTGTTATATTACATTACAAACATAAATTATTTCCTTAGTTATGTTATTTTAAGTTAGGTTAAGATAAGTTAGGTTAGGTTAGTTAGGGGTTGGTTAGGTGTGGTCATATATTACCACCTTCTTTTACGTACCTTCTCTTGCTGCTCCTATGTTGGTTCGAGGTCTTGAAGTGGGTAGAATATTGTTAGGTGTTAATTGGCTGTTGATTGCTGGTGTTGACTTTTTGATGTGTAGTGCCTCGCTGATGTCGAGTCTCCTCCTATCGCTGTATCTATCGATGATTTATGTGTTGTTTGTTAAGATTCATCTGGTGATGGTCTGTTTTTGAGAAGAGATTATATGATCCTTGATGGAGCCCTGTTGTTTGTGCAGACGCCTAAAAGCGTTTCGTAAGGGCTTCTTACATTCGCAAAGACTTGTTAACACCTAACACACATCATACTTGTATTCGTTTTCGGTGAGGTGATATGACACAAATGTTTTGGGTGAGGTGGGTATTAATTAGGTATGAAAACATAAGAATGCATTTTGGCGTACCTGGTACCTTAAATACTAGACCAGCAAGACTCTACAAAAGTCTCAGTAGTCGTGAGACTATATATCCAAGATCATAGAGCGCTCGGTGGTCAAATTGGCATAGGTATTTTATCGAATCAATTCACTTTGTGGCGGCCACATGAGCAACACAAATGCGAACAAGCTTGAATGGTCCCCAAGCCAATATGCAACTGAAAACTCCACACCCCAGAAGGATTTGTACCCAGATAGCCAGGAGCGTTATGCACCTAGGCGTACCAGGTACCTTAACCACTAGACCAGCACGACTCTACAAAAACCTTGGTAGTCGTGAGACTATTTATCCAAGATCCGTGAACGCTCCTTGGTCAAATTGGGCCCAGATATTTCAGCGAATCATCTCACTCTGTGGGGCCACTTGAACAACACCAATGTGTCAGACCAAAAAAAAATGACAAAATGAACTATAGAGAGTTAATATTTCAATTACCTCCGACAGTGAAGAAAAACGTAAGAAATATTGAGATGATTCAGGTTGAAATCATTAATCTTACTCTTTCAGTCATATTCAACAACATATGTTTACAAGAAAGACTGCTACCAAAATATACTAATATTAAAACGCACGGCCCAGTAGCTAGAACCCAATCCTTCACAATAAAATATCACCAAGCTCTGATTCGAAATCAGATACTCAAGGCAGAAAATGAGATCAACGATAGCAAAGCACAACAACTTCATGCCACAAAACAATGGAGACTCACCAACATCGACGAAGACCTCCGTATTCGAATACACCAACACCTCGACATCCTTACTGACCGCCAGCGCCACAGCACCGAAACCAGAATCATCATCTGTTGGATGACATATTCTACCTCGAGGCACAAAAGAAGGTAACCATTAAAGACACCTTGAAAGCGGAACTTATTGCAGAAGGAGGAAAGATTCGAGGTAATTACAGAAGCACCATATTGTCTCCCAAGCTCAAAGCAACAGGTAAGAGCCTTCGTGAGAAGGAGATTGTCGTTAGGAGAGGTGATAAGACACCAATATATGTTTTTCCTAAAAAAGACGAATATCTGGCAAAAATGAACCTCATACTCATATCATACATACAACCTCATACATAAAAAAATGAACCCACATACCACCACCACTGAACAGATGTGTCCATCAAAATATATTTGATAAAAACGTGCATAGAATGCAACATGAAGGTAGATTACCAACAGAGCTTTCAATGCCAAATCTGTTCAGCAGCCATACACAAAAAAATGTTCCAACATGACTAATAATTCAAGGAGAAATGGTCCCAGTGACCACTCTGAGTACTGGCTCTACAAAAAGGATGATGTAACTTTTTTGAAGATGATGGAAATCCTGGATAAAACTCCCGCCGAAAACAGAGAATCCCAAATAAATGCCTGCATAGCAATTTCTAATGTCTTCAAACAAACTGTACATGACACCAAGGTACAACCAGATGCGGCACAGAGCTCAATAGCAGTGGCGCCTGAGCACAGCGCAGAGTCGGGGACGCCTCAGCAGAGCGCGGAGTCAGGGACGCCTGAGCAGAGCGGGGAGTCGGGGATGCCTGAGCAAAGCGCGAAGTCGGGGACGCCTGAGCAGAGCGCGGTGTCAATGACGCTGGAGCAAAGCGCGGTGTCGCGGGCACCAGAGCAGATCGTGGTGTCGCGAGCACCGGGGCAGAGCACGGTGGTGATGGCACCGGAACAGAGCACGGTGTCAAAGGCCCCGGAGCAGAGCACAGTGTCGGGGACGCCGCAGCAGAGTGCGGTCCCTGGCAAAGGGAAACAAACAAAACAAGGCCCCAAAATATGTTGGTATTACAAATGGGCTACCTGTTAACATGGAAGGACAAATGGAACATATAAGTACGATCACCCTAGAAAGTGCTGAAACCTCCTCAATACAGGTAAATGTACCAAAAACTGTGAATTATTTCACCCAGAAATTTGCAAGAACTCTTTGGACAGGAAAGAGTGCTTCAATGCTGTATGTCCAGCTTTTCATATAAGAGGTTCCAGGCGAATAAAATCGACTGACCGCCACTATGAAAACAGCCACTACTCCATCGACCGGGATAAATTTTTAACAAGAGGTGGAGAAGAATGGCTAAAAATGACCAGACTCTACCACCAACTCTGTCAAATGCTAGAGAGGACGCAAACACAGTGGCCTTCTTACCAGAGCCTCAGATATTAATACCAAGTAAAGCATCCAGCACTTCCACAAACACGATAACATCATTTATTTTTGCCAACATCCAGGGTATAAAAACACGCAAATCCAACAAAGTTAATTTTATAGATGGTCTCCTTCATGAGGCAAATGCAGTGTTTGCAGCCAAAACGGAAACTCACACAAAGGACTACCATGATGGTGAAATATGGATCTCAGAGTACAATCTTTTCAGATGTGATAGGAAACACCGGCTTCAGGGTGGGGTCAGTCTCTACAACAAAGACACACTCATCTGTATTGAGATGCTAAACACCACAAATGATATGGCAGAAGTGCTGATAATCAAAATAGCGATCCTAAAAGTAGTTATTGTCCTCGTATATAAGTCACCGGAGGCAAACCCTCAGCAGTTTAAAGACCAACTAATGAAAATAGAACACTGCTTGGAAAACCTCACAAATCCAGCCCCGAACATTATCCTGCTTGGGGACTTCAACCTACGGCACCTGAAATGGAAGCACCTGGCTAATACAGTAATATCAGAAAGAATACCAGGAAGTAGCCTAAATGAACAGGCACATGCAAATGACCTGCTATGGATATGCAACAGGTTTGCCTTAAACCAGCAAATAGTAGAACCAACTAGGAAGTAGAACATTCTGGACCTCATTTTCACTAATAACGATGAATTGATCAGGAACATAATGATTACAAATACCTGTTACTCAGATCACAACTTAATTGAAGTTATGACAAGCATGAGGAATAGACCTTCAAAACCAGTCCAGATTCCCGGTGGAGGAAATTTCAGCAAATTCAACTTCAATAATAAACAGATAAACTGGGAGCAAATAAACCAGGACTTCACAGAAGTAAACTGGGAAGAACAGCTAGAAAATGCAAACCTGAACCAGTGCCTGGAAAAAATAACCTCAGTAGCACTAGAAATACGTTCAAACCGCATACCCCTAAGAAAAAAGAGAAAGAGATGCAGATTGGAACGGGAACGTCGTTCCCTATATAGGCGAAGAAAACGAATTGCAGAACAACTTGAGAGTCGCACCCTATCTCAAGATCGGTGGCGAAGGTTAGGTTGAGAAATAGAAGCAATTGAACTAAAGCTACAAGAATAATACAAAACCCAGGAGAGGCAAAGAGAGCAAAAGAACCATCAGTGAAATAGAGAGAAGTCCGAAATATTTTTTCTCCTATGCAAAATCAAGATCAAAAACCACATCTATTATTGGGCCCCTGCGAAAGGGAGATGGAACTTTTACCGACGACAACAAAGAAATGAGCGAGTTACCGAGGAAGCAGTACGACTCTGTTTTCAGCGAACCACTAAACGCACTAAAGATTGATAATCCAAATGAATTTTTCATGGATATGATACCAACATCAAATGATATATCAGACGTCACCCTATCCCCACTAGATTTTGAAGAAGCCATAAACAGAATGCTTATGCACTCTGCACCAGGCCCGGATTCTTGGAACTCCATATTCATCAAGAACTGTAAAAAACCACTATCGCAGGCCCTTCACATTCTGCGGAGACAAAGCCTAGATACTGGCGTTATCCCTGACATACTAAAAACAGCAGAGATAGCACAACTTCATAAAGGAGGAAATAAGGCAGAGTTAAAAAATTACAGACCGATGGCACTAACATCGCACATTATACAAATTTTTGAGAGTGCTAAGAAGTAAGATCACAAAATATATGGAATCACAGCATCTCCATAACCCCGGACAACATGGTTTCAGAACAGGGCGCTCTTGCCTGTCGCAGTTGCTGGACCACTATGATATGGCATTAGATGCTTTGGAAGACAAACAAAACGCTGATGTAATTTACACAGATTTCGCAAAAGCTTTTGATAAATGTGACCATGGTGTTATTGCACATAAAATGCGTTCAAAAGGAATTACCGGAAAAATAGGCAGATGGATCTACAATTCCTGACTAATAGAACCTAATGTGTAATAGTCAACAAAATAAAATCCAGCCCACCAACAGTGAAGAGCTCAGTCCCCCAAGGTACTGTGTTTGCTCCAGTACTTTTTCTCATCTTCATATCAGACATAGACAAGGACACAACATTTAGCACTGTATCATCCTTTGCAGATGGCACTAGGATCTTCATGAGAGTAGGCAACATAGAGGACACGGCAAGCCTTCAATCAGATGTAGATCAGGTCTTTCTATGGGCTACAGAAAATAGTATGGTGTTTAACGGAGATAAGTTCCTGCTCATGCACTACGGAAAAAATGTAAATATAAAAACGGAAACCACGTGCAAAACTCAGGCAAATCAGAACATAGAACGAAAAGGCAATGTAAAGGATCTGGGTGTACTCATGTCGGAAGACCTTACCTTTAAAGAACACAATAAAGTAGCCGTCACAACTGCAATAAAAATGACCGGTCGTGATTGTCAAGCGGATTAAGGCGTCCCTGTACATACCAGTTGCGTTACTCTTGGCAGTATGGGATCGAGTCACTTCTGGGGTGTGAGTTTTCAGTTGCATATAGTCCTGGGGACCATTCAGGCTTGTTCGCATTTGTGTTCCTCACGTGTTGCCCCAAAAAATGAGGTGATTTGATAAAATGCTATGCTCAAGATTACCATCCGAGTGCCGACAGGGAAGTGGTTCAAATAGCTTTGGCTATCACTTCCTTTTATCCGGTCATGATGGTCAAGCGGATTAAGGTGTACCTGTACATACCAGTTGCGTTGCTCCTGGCAGTATGGGTTCGAGTCACTTCTGGGGTGTGAGTTTTTAGTTGCACATAGTCCTGGGGACCATTCAAGCTTGTTCGCATTTGTGTTCCTCATGTGTAACCCCAAAAAATGAGGTGATTTGATGAAATGCTATGCCCAAGATTACCATCTAAGTGCCGGCGGGGAAGTGGTTCAAATAGCTTCGGCTATCACTTCCTTTCGTCCGGTCGTGATGGTCAAGCGGATTAAGGCGTCCCTGTGCATACCATTTGCGTTGCTCCTGGCAGTATGGGTTCGAGTCACTTCTGGGGTGTGAGTTTTCAGTTACATATAGTCCTGGGGACCATTCAGGCTTGTTCGAATTTGTGTTCCTCACGTGTTGTCCCAAAAAATGAGGTGATTTGATAAAAAGCTATGCCCAAGATTACCATCCAAGTGCTGGCGGGGAAGTGGTTCATATAGCTTCGGCTGTCACTTCCTTTTGTCCGGTTGTGATGGTCAAGCAGATTAAGGCATCCCTGTACATACCAGTTGCGTTGCTCCTGGGAGTATGGGTTCGAGTCACTTCTGGGGTGTGAGTTTTCAGTTGTTTTATATATATATATATATATATATATATATATATATATATATATATATATATATATATATATATATATATATATATATATATATATATATATATATATATATATATATATATATATATATATATATATATATATATATATATATATATATATATATATATATATATATATATATATATATAATATATATATATATATATATATATATATATATATATATATATATTATATATATATATATATATATATACATACATATGCATATATATATATATACATATATATATATATATATATATATATATATATATATATATATATATATATATATATATATATATATATATATATATATATATATATATATATATATATATATATATATATATATGCAATTGACGATCACAAAACACTGATCATTTTATGCGGAAAATCCACAGAGAAAAATGAAAGGAGGTAACGTTTCGACTCGTTAAAGCCTTTGTCAAACCAGACTGACAAGAGGAGAAGGGAAGGGGGAGGATATATAGGCCGACACCTGACCAACCCAACCCTAGGGAAAGAATTAACCAGAGACAAGTAAAGCTTAGCTTGGAATGGTCAAAGAGGATTAAGCGGTCAGAGAAAAAGGATGAAAGATTAAAGAAAAGCCTCATGAACATACAATAAATGAATATATAAATATAAAATTATAATGAGACATTGTAAGCCTCTCTAACAGTTAGAGTTTTTTCTTTAACTGTTGTGCAATATTATAACTTAAAAATGGATCAAGTTTGTACATTCCAGTACTAACATTAAGAAGATTTGGACACTGACTGATTAGAGCAGACTCAATCAAATTCCGTTCCACGAAATCCCCACAATTGGTAATGCTTTTTGCACCATTCCAGTTAATATTGTGATCGCATAAATTCGTATGTAGATACAATGCATTAGACGTTTGGGCAGTTCTAATACTATAAGCATGTTGTGACAACCGCAATTGTAAGGACTTTCCTGTTTGTCCAAGGTACACAGAATCACAATCATTGCAGGGAATTGAATATACGCAACCTACTGTATTAGGGGAGTTTTTTATTAAATTGGATTTGATCGTACTATTAGTGAACACCAAATTTATATTAAGTTTCTTAAAAATCAAAGACAATTTTTCAAGTCCACTCGCATAAGGTACAACCAATGAGTTAATAATTTCTAGTTTCGCCTTAGGGATGTGATTATAAAGCTTACGTTTGGCTTGTTCAAACGAGAAATCCAAAAACCTCTTAGGATATTGTAAACTCTTCCCGATTTCATATATTATAGCAATCTCTTCATCAAAAAACTCAGGGCTGCATACCCTCAAAGCTCGTTGAAACATTCCTGAAAATACTGCCTGTTTAACTCTACTATGATGATTCGAATAAAAATGAACATACGACCCCACGTTGGTAGGTTTCCTATACACATTAAATTTGAACTTTCTAGTAACTCTATGAATCATAATGTCCAAAAACGGAAGCATACCATTCACCTCAGTCTCACAAGTGAATTTTATTGAAGGTACCAAAGAATGGAGTTCATTAAGAAAAACTATATGGTCTTTGTCACACGGCCATAAACACAAAATATCATCAACATACCTAAACCAAACTACATTAGCCGGGATAATACTGGATAAGATTTTTGTTTCGAAGAATTCCATATACAAATTACTTAAAACGGGGGAAAGAGGATTGCCCATCGCCATTCCAAATGTTTGTTTGAAAAATTTTGTCTGGTTTGACAAAGGCTTTAACGAGTCGAAACGTTACCTCCTTTCATTTTTCTCTGTGGATTTTCCGCATATATATATTTATATATATATATATATATATATATATATATATATATATATATATATATATATATATATATATATATATATATATATATATATCGTACCTAGTAGCCAGAACGCACTTCTCAGCCTACTATGCAAGGCCCGATTTGCCTAATAACCCAAGTTTTCATGAATTAATTGTTTTTCGACTACCTACCTACCTAACCTAACCTAACCTAACTTTTTCAGCTACCTCACCTAACCTAACCTATAAGATAGGTTAGGTTAGGTTAGGTAGGGTTGGTTAGGTTCGGTCATATAACTACGTTAATTTTATCTCGAGTAAAAAAGAATTGACCTCATACATAATGAAATGGGTAGTTTTATCATTTCATAAGAAAAAAATTAGAGAAAATATATTAATTCAGGAAAACTTGGCTTATTAGGCAAATCGGGTCTTGCATAGTAGGCTGAGAAGTGCGTTCTGGCTACTAGGTACGACACATATATATATATATATATATATATATATATATATATATATATATATATATATATATATATATATATATATATATATATATGTGTGTGTGTGTGTGACTGAAAACTCCACACTGTTTTGAAAAACTGAAAAACTGAAAAGGAGTTTTCAGTTGCAATTATGCTTGGGGACCATTCAAGCTTGTTTGCTTGTTTGCATATATAGTTATATGTATACTAGCTGTACTCGGCCATTCGTTGCTGTGGCTCAGCTGAGACACAGACACCTTCACCTGCCTCCCAGTCCTCCTAACCATTCCCCCCTCACCCGTCCCCTCATCCTCCCAACCATTCGCCACTCCCTTGTCCCCTCGTCCTCCCCACCATTCCCTTCTCCCCCGTCCCTTCTCCTCCCCACCATCCACCACTCCAGCATCCCTTCGTCCTTTTCACCATTCCCCAATCCAGCATCCCCTTGTCTTTCCCTCTATCCCCCAATCCCATTGTCCCCTTGTCCTCCCCGCCATTCTTCATTCCCTGTTCCCTCGTCCCCACCATCCCCAACACCCCATCCCCTTCGTCCTCCCCACCATCCCCCACTCCCATCCCCTCGTCCTCCCTACTAATCCCCACTCCATCGTCCGACCAATGAAAAATATAAAAATAATCTTTACTCACGAAATGAATTGTATGGTAAACAACACAGCTCAATACCAACACAATGTCAAACAAAATAATTAAATCAAAATGAAAGTATATCAATTGTAGGAAAATTCAGTTCATCAATGAAATCAGAAACACTGAAATGGAATCGTAACATATTTGGTACAGTAAGTGTTACTCTTATGTGCCTCAGATGGCACTGTTTTTTTTTGTTTAAAACATGTTTTTACCTGTCACAGGTGTGGCATCCATACTTGTGCTCATGAAAAGAAGGGTATGGTTAACAAAGCAGCTCAATTCCAAAGGGACGACGACGTTTCGGTCCATCCTGGACCAATCGACTTGAGAATAGTCAGGACGGACCGAAACGTCGTCGTCTGTTCACTTTCTAATGTGGGTTTGGTAAATATGTTACGATTCCATTTCTATGTTTCTGATTGCATTGACATATTGAATTTTCACAGATCTCGATTTATTTTCATTTTGATTTAGTTATTTTGAGACAATGCATTGGAACTGAGCTGTGTTGTTTACTGTACCGTTCATTTTGTTAGTATAAGTATAGATGCCACACCTGTGACAGGTAAAAACATACTTTTTTTGAGAAAACAGCGCCATCTGTTGCATGTAAGAGAGCAACACTTACTGTACCAAATATGTTACGATTC
>WNGS01119991.1:0-15945 GCA_020271785.1 Procambarus virginalis
GCATTTGTGTTCCTCACTGTTGCCCCAAAAAATGAGGTGATTTGATAAAATGCTATGCCCAAGATACCATCCGGGTGCCGGCGGGGAAGTGGTTCATATAGCTCGGCTATCCTTCCTTATGTCGGTCGTGATGGTCAAGTGGTTTAAGCGTCCCTGTACATACCAGTTGCAGTTTACGTTGCTCCTGGGAGTATGGGTTCGAGTCACTTCTGGGGTGTGAGTTTTCATTCGCATATAGTCCTGGGGACCATTCAGGCTTGTTCGCATTTGTGTTCCTCACGTGTTGCCCCAAAAAATGAGGTGATTTGATAAAATGCTATGCCAAGATAACCATCCAAGTGCCGGCGGGGAAGTGGTTCATATAGCTAGGCTATCACTTCTTATGTCGGTCGTGATGGTCAAGCGGTTTAAGGCATCCCTGTACATGCAGTTGCGTTGCTCCTGGGAGTATGGGTTCGAGTCACTTCTTGGGTGTGAGTTTTCATTCGCATATAGTCCTGGGGACCATTCAGGCTTGTTCGCATTTGTGTTCCTCACGTGTTGCCCCAAAAAATGAGGTGATTTGATAAAATGCTATGCCCAAGATAACCATCCAAGTGCCGGCGGGGAAGTGGTTCATATAGCAGGCTATCACTTCCTTTGTCCGGTCGTGATGGTCAAGTGGTTTAAGGCATCCCTGTACATACCAGTTGCGTTGCTCCTGGGAGTATGGGTTCGAGTCACTTCTGGGGTGTGAGTTTTCATTCGCATATAGTCCTGGGACCATTCAGGCTTGTTCGCATTTGTGTTCCTCACGTGTTGCCCCAAAAATGAGGTGATTTGATAAAATGCTATGCCCAAGATAACCATCCAAGTGCCGGCGGGGAAGTGGTTCATATAGCTCAGGCTATCACTTCTTTGTCCGGTCGTGATGGTCAAGCGGTTTAAGGCATCCCTGTACATACCAGTTGCGTTGCTCCTGGGAGTATGGGTTCGAGTCACTTCTGGGGTGTGAGTTTTCATTCGCATATAGTCCTGGGGACCATTCAGGCTTGTTCGCATTTGTGTTCCTCACGTGTTGCCCCAAAAAATGAGGTGATTTGATAAAATGCTATGCCCAAGATAACATCCAAGTGCCGGCGGGGAAGTGGTTCATATAGCTCGGCTATCACTTCCTTATGTCCGGTCGTGATGGTCAAGCGGTTTAAGGCATCCCTGTACATACCAGTTGCGTTGCTCCTGGGAGTATGGGTTCGAGTCACTTCTGGGGTGTGAGTTTTCATTCGCATTAGTCCTGGGGACCATTCAGGCTTGTTCGCATTTGTGTTCCTCACGTGTTGCCCCAAAAAATGAGGTGATTTGATAAAATGCTATGCCCAAGATAACCATCCAAGTGCCGGCGGGGAAGTGGTTCATATAGCTCAGGCTATCACTTCCTTATGTCCGGTCGTGATGGTCAAGCGGTTTAAGGCATCCTGTACATACCAGTTGCGTTGCTCCTGGGAGTATGGGTTCGAGTCACTTCTGGGGTGTGAGTTTTCATTCGCATATAGTCCGGGGACCATTCAGGCTTGTTCGCATTTGGTTCCTCACGTGTTGCCCCAAAAAATGAGGTGATTTGATAAAATGCTATGCCCAAGATAACCATCCAAGTGCCGGCGGGTAATGGTCATATAGCTGCCTGTGTACTGAATAATATATATATATTATAGTGATATATATATATATATATATATATATATATATATATTGTGACGATAATCTCTTATCAGAGATTTAGCCTGCTATTTCTGCGAATCACGCCTGTCCTCATCAATATACAAGATACGTTTTGTAGTGGCTAAACGTATATGATAGCCACACGTACCAGCAACTCCCTCCTTCCCCCCCACTGCTGCACCTGGTCGACGCGCCGAACCCTTCAACGGCCTAACTAGCGACTTGCGACCATCCAGCTTCCTCATTGGCCGCCAACCAACACTCCACTCCGGCTCCCCGCCAATCACAAGACCTCACCAGTTATTGTTGGAGTCCCTTGCGTTTCTGCCAGCCAGAATATTGTGTGCTCGCAAGCTGTGAACTCCTAAGTGACTCACTCTGTGTGGTCAAATAGAGGTTCATAGTTAGTGCATATATTCCAGCATTCATATTTTACTTACTTTTGTATATCAATTCTCCTCCCCATTAACGTAATCTATTTTCATGTTTATATTGTTTATTATTTTTGCCAGTAAGCCAAGATTTTGCATTTATTTCAATTTGTGTTTTTATTGTTATTAAAATCCATATTTTTATTATTGCTTTTAGTCTTTCCAACCTTACCACAGATTACCAAATCACGCAGTCATTCTTTTTTTTCTTTTTTTTTCCTTTTCTTTTTTTATATATTATATGTGGCCCAGCACTGACACCTGCTAGTTGGAAGACTGCCGACCACCATTTCCAACTCGTTACCGTCACATATAAATGGGGGCCTGTCCACGGAGCCACTATTAAATGGAGATCTGTCCACGGAGCTTCACTCAGGTATTGGTAATTGTGGTAAGCGCACTTGGCTCTTATTTCCCTTGCTTCCATTATTCACATTAATCATTTTTTATTTTATATGGTGCTGTGTATATTGTACATTACGGGAATAGCATATGGTGAGAGTGAGACAACTTTGGATTACGTGGTGACTGTAGGCCGCAGTCATACTCTTAATTGGTCGTCTCCCCCTTCCGTGTTATCCTCCGTGTTTAACATCTTTGTCCCCCAATATTTCTCACTTTTTGACAGATTATCACATAGGTACCCTGGTACTGTGGTCTGTCTCCGGGTCAATAGCACCCAAGTCCTGCAATCCGACTCTAGGAGGAAAAAGAGGGCTTTAGATCCTCTAGCACGAACTATTATTGGCGAATTGGGACCTCGCCGATAGTTCTCGTCACCAGTTGACACTCGCACCCCTACTCGTCGGTCAGACTGATGGTATTTACTTAAGGTAGGGAATTGGCGTTCTTTCTTTTGAGCACAAAAGTTCGCTAATTCTGTAAATACCATATTCAATTTCAGTGGGTACCATTGCTTATGTTCTATAGTGACTTGGCAAGGTATGACTACATTTTTTGGACTACCTCATTTATTTTGAAGCCATTTAGTGTTTCACTTGTATTTTAAAATTAGTTTTCACTAATTAGTAGGATTTTCTTGCCTTTATCCTCCCATAGTGAGTACCAGGTACAAGATTTCCTGCGACCTTATTCATTTACCATCTTGAATTTACTTTAATTATTAATAATTCCCCACAGGATAGGTATCAGTTGCCACGTTTCCTGTTTCTGACACTCGCCATATTCTCACTATATTCATCTCCTTTGTTTTGCTATATTTTCACCATGTTCCGCTTACAAGTTTTCAAAGCAGATCCAGAAAGTGAAATAGGGACCTTACGTCACGCTAAGAGGGTCGATTTGTTAACTCTTGCACATGAGTATCACTTAGAAGTTCCTGTTGGAGCCAACAAATTTGCCATTAATAATATGATACTGGATCACCTTGCTGATGAAGGTATTATAGATTCTTCTACCCATGAACAGCACATTATTTCAGATAAAGATGACTTGAGAGCGATAAAGCTCAAATTGGAACTTGCCAAGATCGAGCTACAGCAACAACAAGAAGCAGCTGCAAGCAGAGAGCGTGAAGCTGCCCTCAGAAAGGAAGAACAAACGCGTGAAGCTGCAATCAGAGAGCGTGAAGCTGCCCTGAAGAAGAAGAAAGTGAGAGGGAGGCCCTACTCCTCAAAGGACAGCAAGAACGTGAGTTGGCCTTATACAAACAGCGACTCGAGATACAACGCGAACACGACCAACGACAGGCAGAAGCAGCTCTAAACTGTCGTGACCGAGAACTCACGAGGGACGCTGCACACCAAGCTCAACTCCAACAAGCGGCAGCTAGTCTTCCTCCCAGTTTCAATATCTCCCATGCAAGTAAGTTAATGCCCCCGTTCCTCGAAACGGAGGTTGATGTGTTCTTTACCACTTTTGAGACCCTTGCTGTTCAACTTAATTGGCCTGACGACCAATGGGCTACCCTTCTCAGAGTACATTTAACAGGTAGAGCAGCAGTCACACTCAGCACTTTGGCTTCGGAAAACGACTACACCACCCTGAAACAAGCTGTGTTGGACGCCTACCTTCTCTCCACCGAAAGCTATCGACGAAAGTTTCGTGACTACGTCAAGGCAAGTACCACCACCTTCTTAGAATTTGCTAACACCAAACAAAGATATTTCATGAAATGGCTGGAGGCAGCACATGTCTCTACTTTTTCAGAACTTGTCAACCTCATACTGGTTGAAGAATTTTTGAGACGTGTACCTCCTCCTGTCCGCCTATACTTAGCAGACAAGGAAGAGACGGAATTAGTGAAGTGTGCGAAGTCAGCTGACACTTACAGCCTCATCCACCGGCTGACTCCAGATCCTACCAGCAAGAAGTCTTGGTACAGTTACGAGAAAGCGAGCCCAGATCAAGGTACCTCTCAACTGTACTGCAGGTATTGTCGATTATATGGACACACCATTGACAAATGTGGTAA
This sequence comes from Procambarus virginalis, assembly GCA_020271785.1. Classification (NCBI taxonomy): domain Eukaryota; kingdom Metazoa; phylum Arthropoda; class Malacostraca; order Decapoda; family Cambaridae; genus Procambarus; species Procambarus virginalis. Next base: position 4,564 of record WNGS01119991.1, read on the forward strand.
GTCCCAATCTAAAGGTAACGTCGAACCCCCTAAGTCTAAAACTACTCACCCTAAGTCCGGTAAGCCTGTAATGAATGTTGGTGTTCATGCTAATGATCTCTCTCTCTTTACCAAGCATCTCTATCCAGGAACTATCTCTACCCACGGTTCAGATTCAGAGGGACGTTTCGGACTTAAGATCCTAAGGGACACAGCGGCTCTACAATCGATCGTTTTGAAATCGGCTGTGCCCAACGTCGCCTACACAGGAGAGACTGTGTTCATCACTGACCTTACTGCTACAACTCCTTATCCACTTGCCCGAGTTTACCTGGATTGTCCCTTCGTGACCGGTGAAGTCCAAGTCGCCGTCAGGGAAAAGCCTTTTCCCATGCCTGGAGTGCAACTTCTCCTGGGCAACGACTTGGCAGAAGACCAACAACCAAACAACCTGATCATCAAGGACATATCCAAGGTAAGCAACTCTGTGGTGGATAACCCGATTTTTGAACATTTCCCAGTAAAGGTTCAAGAGAGTGATGAAGGTTCTCCTCCTGTTATGGTGACCACCCGTGCTCAAGCTGCACGTCCACAGCCAGCCGACTCTACTGCTACCGCTGTCCCTCAGGACCCTTCGAAACTACCCCCTAACCTGACCGCGGTGGAGTTCCGTAAGTTACAGAGAGATGATCTTACATTGACACCATTATTCTTTCAGGCTGAAACCCAATCCGACAGTGTTCCTGGGTTCTTTATGGAGAACGAAATACTCTATCGCAGGTATAGACCCAGTAAACTGAAGGACGAGGACGATTGGGCAAATGTTGAACAACTAGTGATTCCCACCAGCCTGCGGCCCACGATTCTACACCTGGCCCACGGCGCTTTGTCACACTATGGGTTCAACAAGACTTACCATGGAATTCGACAAGACTACTACTGGCCAGGTATGGTAAACGACGTCAAATCTCATGTCAAATTATGCCACGTGTGTCAGTTAGCCGGGAAACCGAACGTTTCCATTCCCAGAGCACCCCTGATACCCATCCAGGTGCCTGAGGAACCGTTCCACAAGCTCATTATCGACTGCGTTGGTCCTTTGCCTCGGACCAGTGCAGGCAACTCATATATCTTAACCATCCTGTGTCCTACCACCAGATTTCCGATAGCAGTTCCAGTAAAAAATATTACAGCTGCTACAGTGGTGAAGAATCTACTGAAAATCTTCACCCAGTATGGATTTCCGAGGGAGATTCAGAGCGACTGTGGTACCAACTTCACCAGTGATCTCTTCAAACGGACTCTGGAGGAGTTCAACATCAAACAGGTACTGTCCAGCCCCTATCATCCTGCTTCACAGGGTTCTCTCGAGCGTAGTCATCAAACCATCAAGGCACTCTTAAAAAATTCTGTAATGAGACCTCAAAGGATTGGGATAGGCAAATTGATCTCATTTGTGTATTTTCAGAAGTCTTCCCAACGAGTCACTAGGAGTATCTCCTTATGAGATGCTCTACGGACGTAAGTGCCGTACACCTCTCAAGGCTTTCAAGGATTCTCTACGTGATGACACCTTCAGTGAGCATCAGAGTGTGCCCCAGTATCTCCAAAATCTCCGACACATTCTAGAGAGGGTCCATTCCTTTGCCAGCAACAACCTACAGAGAGCCCAGGAGAGGATGAAGACTCGTTACGACCGGCACTGTAAAGTAAGGAAGTTTACACCAGGAGACTTAGTGCTTGCCTATTTCCCTATCCCAGGTTCTCCTTTACAGAACAGGTTCTCAGGACCCTACCGTGTTAAGGAGTGCCGGAACAACTTCAACTACGTTCTCGAGACCCCGATAGGCGGCGGAAGACCCAGCTGTGCCACATTAATTTACTCAAGCCCTACCATGGGGTTCCTCCCACTGTGTTAACCAATTTCACCTCATTTACAGGTCCATACAGCCACAGTGAGACCTTCCCTGCTTCTCCTTCCGAGAGCACTGACACTGAGACAGCGCTCTCTAACTCGGAAATCCTTACTAACCTTCAACATCATTTTCAGGACGATAATAGTGCTCCACTAATCAAACTCGTCAGAGAATATCAAGAGTTGTTTCGAGATGACCCCCAAGAGTGTACTGTAACTCGGCACGACATCCAACTGCTACCTGACACCCAGCCGATTCGCCAACCATTCTACCGAATCAGCCCGAGCAAAACGGAAGTCATGCGGGCTGAGGTACAGTATCTCTTGGACCATGGACTGGCTACCCCCTGTGAGTCCCCCTGGGCCTCACCATGCATCCTGGTACCCAAACCTCACGGCAAAATCCGTCTGTGTACGGATTATAGGAAGTTGAACCAGGTCACAGTGAAGGACGCCTACCCAATACCCAGAGTAGACGACATTTTGGATGCCATTGGTAATGCCCGCTACCTGTCTCAGGTAGACCTACTAAAGGGCTACTACCAGGTGAGTTTAACGGAGCGAGCTAAGGTACTGTCCGCCTTTATAACCCCCTTTGGTCTCTACAGGTACCATCGCCTTCCCTTTGGACTCTGCAATGCCCCAGCCACCTTTCAGAGAGCTGTCAACCGCGTCATCCAGGGCTTGGAAAACACCTATGCCTATTTGGACGACATTGTGGTAGCATCCAACACCTGGAGCGAACACCTGCTCCAGCTACAACGATTGTTCTACAAGCTCCTGAAAGCCGGCCTCACCATCAATTTGGGCAAGTCCACCTTCGCGAAAGGTAAAGTGCGGTACCTGGGTCATGTTATAGGGAGTGGCAACCTGGCTCCGTTAAACATTCACATTCAAGCAATCCAACAGTATCCACAGCCTACTACCAGGAAGCAGCTCCTGCGCTTCCTTGGTCTTGCTTCCTATTACCGTAGGTTTGTGAAGAATTTTAGCACTGTTGCAACCCCATTAATCACCTTAACCAGTCCCAAGCAACGGTATAATTGGACCAGAGAGCAAACCGTTGCATTCGAACAACTCAAATTCCTCCTCTGTTCTAATCCCATTCTCGCCTCACCAGATATCAAGAAGCCTTTCATCCTCCATGTCGACGCCAGTGGTACCGGCATCGGAAGTGTCTTAATGCAGCAGCGAGGCGAGGAGGTTCTACCTGTCAGCTACTACAGTTGCAAGTTGAAGCCTCATCAGAAGAACTACAGTACTATAGAGAAGGAACTCCTGTCCATCGTCCTGAGCTTACAACACTTTGCACCATATCTGCACGGTGCTAGGTCCACTACCATCTATTCGGACCACAACCCTCTGAGATTTTTACATCAAGCCCAATTTAATAACCAACGTCTGCTGCGATGGGCTTTATATCTTCAAGGCTTCAACTTAAAGATCTGCTACATCAAGGGGCCTGATAACATCATCGCTGATGCCCTCTCCAGAGTGCATGAGGTAGAGGCAGCTCCACCTCCCACTCTACCTCCAGTGGACGTGATTCACCCGAAACGGCAGGCTTCGGGGGAGAGTTGTGACGATAATCTCTTATCAGAGATTTAGCCTGCTATTTCTGCGAATCACGCCTGTCCTCATCAATATACAAGATACGTTTTGTAGTGGCTAAACGTACATATGTTAGCCACACGTACCAGCAACTCCCTCCTTCCCCCCCACTGCTGCACCTGGTCGACGCGCCGAACCCTTCAACGGCCTAACTAGCGACTTGCGACCATCCAGCTTCCTCATTGGCCGCCAACCAACACTCCACTCCGGCTCCCCGCCAATCACAAGACCTCACCAGTTATTGTTGGAGTCCCTTGCGTTTCTGCCAGCCAGAATATTGTGTGCTCGCAAGCTGTGAACTCCTAAGTGACTCACTCTGTGTGGTCAAATAGAGGTTCATAGTTAGTGCATATATTCCAGCATTCATATTTTGCTTACTTTTGTATATCAATTCTCCTCCCCATTAACGTAATCTATTTTCATGTTTATATTGTTTATTATTTTTGCCAGTAAGCCAAGATTTTGCATTTATTTCAATTTGTGTTTTTATTGTTATTAAAATCCATATTTTTATTATTGCTTTTAGTCTTTCCAACCTTACCACAGATTACCAAATCACGCAGTCATTCTTTTTTTTCTCTTTTTTTTTCCTTTTCTTTTTTTTATATATTATATGTGGCCCAGCACTGACACCTGCTAGTTGGAAGACTGCCGACCACCATTTCCAACTCGTTACCGTCACAATAGATATAAAGAAAAGTTCAGTGATCAAGCGAGTGCATTCACAGTAAATATTATTAAGAATAGAGTAATCTTTTGGTACGGTGAAAAGCCACTGTGAGTGCATGGTGAATAAGATATTGATCGTGAGGCCAGTGAAATCATAAGTATGCCATGTGAATGTTGAATACAGTGTTTTGCGGAAAAGTTAAATAAACGAGGATCGTGATAGAATTAGAAAACAAGTACTAGTCTGTTCTCACGATCGCGAGGGTCCCGGTCAGCTGACATCTGACAGGGGACGCGTGGCGCTGCCGGTGTTACCATATTGGTGCGCTCCAGATTATTCTGCTATGAATTGAGCAGTTGTCATATATTATTCCTGATACATTGATGCATATATATTTCTCGTTGTCTTTTAAGTAAAATACCAAAACTCATTGGTGTTTGATATCATCCCCTCCATTTATCTTGTGACCGTGTAATGAAGTAAAGCAGAGTGACCTGCCTGATACCATATTACTGGAATTTGCTCTTACCACAATTACCACAATTACACCTCACCACTGCAGTGTTACTGGACACCTAAAAACACCAGTTGGCGACCTTAAAGGCTGTGTAAGAGTTCTGTGTCGGGGCGGGCCACAGATTGAGGGAACGATCTGTGCCCCCACTCATCTTGCAATTTAAGGCCGGTTGGGAGATCGACTGGGGTACTCTCCGGGGCGTGCAGTGGAGCCTAGAGGCTCGAGGGAAGACCCGCAGAACGACGGTGAGTAAGGGTTATTGTTGGAGCAACCACCTGGAAAGGAGATCCAGTCTACCTTTGCTTTAACCCTTCACTAACGAGGACCGTGACACCCCGACATTGGCGACCTTGCCAGGATTAAGAGCTAGATCAAGGTTGTAATTGTGGTATTAAATATCAGGCCTAAGTTTTCACTCATTGTCACAAGATGGAGGATGATAAAGTAGCCAGGTTTATCGACACGAGAGACGAGCAAGTACTGGAGGAGTGCACCAGGGCACAGCTGCAGACGATCGCCGACCACTTTGGGATCAAGTTGAGAGCTTCCAAAGTGGGAGAAAGAAGACTTGAGATCATGGCACAGCTCAAGGCGCGTGATGAAGCCTTCGGAGAGGAACGGCCACAGACACCTGCTAGTTTGGGAGAGAACCTGAGTACCGGTGGCAGCAGCCGGGGATCCAGTGGCAGTAGGCGCAGTGTCAAGCTGGAAATAATGAAGATGCAGATAGAAGCACAGCTGAAGCGTGAGGAAGCAGAAAGAGAAGCACAGCTGCGCAGAGAAGAAAGAGAAGCACAGCTGAAGCGTGAGGAAGCAGAGCAAGAAGCACAGCTGCGCAGAGAAGAAACAGATGCCCAGCTCCAACGAGAAGAAAGAGAAGCACAGCTGAGGCGCGAGGAAGCAGAGAGAGAAGCACAGCTGAGGCGCGAGGAAGCAGAGAAGAAGCACAGCTGAAGCGCGAGGAAGCAGAAAGAGAAACACAGCTGCGTAGGGAAGAACGCGAGGCACAGCAGCAACGAGAAGAACGAGAGGCACAGCAGCAACGAGAAGAACGAGAGGCACAGCAGCAATGAGAAGAACGAGAGGCACAGCAGCAACGAGAAGAAGCAGAAAGAGAAAAACAGCTGAAGGAGCGCGAAATAGACGCTAGGACGAAGCTGCAGGAGGTCGAAGCGAACAAGGAGATTGAGCTGAAGCGAGCTGAGCTAGGACTAGTTCCAACTGCCCCACCACAACAGCAGGAAGACCGCCGAGTGAGAGAGAGGGATTTGCCCGTCTTTGTGCCTAATGAGGCTGAGGGCTTCTTCGAGCATTTCGAAAGGGTCGCTACATTGAAGAAGTGGCCGAGGGCAGAGTGGGCGGAGCTAGTTCAGGGAAGGCTCACTGGTGAAGCTCGTGAAGCTTACAATATGCTCGACCTCTAGGAATGTACCAACTATGATGCAGTAAAACAGGCCGTGCTCCATTCGTTCAAGCTGACGCCGGAGTGCTATAGAAAGAGGTTCAGAGAATGTACCCGATCGCCAGGAAAATCGTATGCGGAGACGGCGAGGGACATGGAAAGGAAATTCTTGAAATGGCTGGAGTCGGAAGGAGCAAGATCGGCTGAAGACATCAAGGGGCTGATGGTCATGGAAAAGTTCATGTCCGTGCTCTCTCCCGAGATTAGGGTGAGAGTAAAGGAGGCGGACATCAAGGACCTGAGAGCCGCGGCCGATCGAGCAGACATGCTAGAAGAAGCCTTATGTCCGCGTCGAGAGGGACACCACCGACCGCCCGCATTCTCCAGTTATGGGAGGAATAATAGAAGGTCGGACGGATGGAGGACAGGACCGAGTTCTCCCAGGTCCTACCCCTCGAATGGAGACAGCAGAGGACAGAAGAGTGCTGTGGAACCGCCGAAGAAGTCACCGAGGGAGAGCTCAAGAGATCTTGTTATCGTTACGGCCGGAGAAGCTGAGCATGAGTCTTTGGAAGGCGCAAGAGAAGTCCGCGGAAGGAGAAGGATCCGCTGTTTCAACTGCGGGTTAGTAGGACACATGGCGCGTGAATGTAGACGTCCTAAGCAGCGGGGTTACGTTGCTTTTGTGCGGATAGAGGACCAGTTAGCCGAAGGAGTGCGGGATGGACCCGTACGTAGGAAGAAGGAGGCTAACCCATTCGTGCGTGAGGGAACTGTAAGGGTGGGGGACGCAGACCCTATCCCGGTAATGATGCTGAGAGATACTGGGGCGGAATTTACCCTGGTGAGCAGAACCCTTTTCCCTGAGTGTCACGAGAATAACTGTGCAGGAGAGGCAAGTGTGACCACTGTGGGAGGCCCAGTGCAGATGCCCCTACACCAGGTAACCCTGAGTTCGGATTATGGATGCCAAACCATAGTAGTGGGAGTCTGTGCATCGATGCCCAAGATGGAGGCACAGGTCATCTTGGGAAATGACGCGTGTGGAGGACGTGTCCTCCCGAACCTCTTGAAGGGCGAGGAGTGCTTGGAGCACTACAGGAAGAAAGGCGGAGTGTTCGACGCCTGTGGGGACGAGAAAGGAATCGCCATGGAAGCGTTCCCTGTATGTGCCGTAGTTCCGAGGCGGTGCGGAGGACGAGGAGGGCGTGGATCTGATAAGGCCGACGAGGAGACGTCCGCCGGCCTGGGAATTGATCACCTCGTTATGGAACCCGGAGAGCGAGTGGAGGGCGAAGGCAGCCCAGAAGGTGAGGTACAGGTGACCCTCACCAGTTCTCTCGGGGTGGACCGCACTAGGCTCGAGGAGCTGCAACAGGCAGAATTCCCCAATTTGATCCGTGAGGCAAATGAAGGACGTGATGGTCCTGAGAAGCCCACTCACTTTTACAGGCATAAAGGCATACTAATGAGGCAGTGGAGACCTGTGAGGATAGAGGCCGGAGAGGCATCTCTAAGTACAAGACAGCAGGTAGTGTTGCCGGCCCAGTGCAGAGCAACAGTGTTGGATCTGTCACACTCTGTTGACTCTGCGGGTCACCTGGGGTGACCAAAATGTTGCATAGGATCAGGGACCATTTCTACTGGCCAGGTATGGACGCCGACGTGAGGCGTTATTGTAAGACGTGCTTACCGTGCCAGAGGGCAGGAAAGAGCCAATCCGCAATACCAAAGGCCCCGTTAGTCCCTGTTCCAGCGTTTGGGCCCGCATTCGAGCGTCTGTTGGTCGACGGAGTGGGACCGTTGCCAAGGACAAAGAGAGGGAATACCTACCTAATGACAATGTGTGCGTCAACCAGATTCCCGGAAGCTGTTCCGATGCGGCGGTTGACGTCAAAAGGAGTAGCCGGGCAGCTAATACGATTTTTCTTGGGTAGGAATGCCCAGAGAAATTCAAACGGACTGTGGAAGCATTTTCCAGTCCAAGTGGTTCAGGCAAACAGTGACAAGCTGGGGAGTGACACAGATTCGGTCGTCGCCCTACCGACCGCAGTCGCAGGGGGCGATCGAAAGGTTCCACTCCACTTTGAAGACGATCCTGAGAGTGTTCTGCGCTGAGCAGGGAGCTGAGTGGGACGAGGCAGTATACCTTGCGTTATTTGCCATCCGTAACGCAGTGGTGGAATCACTAGGTTTCTCACCTTTCCAGCTGATATATGGACACGAGGTGAGAAGTCCTCTGTCCATGCTGAAGGAACAGTGGACACCAGGGGTGACCGTGGGAGCGGTTAATGAGTACGTTCTAAAGTTTAAGGAGCGGCTCACCTTAGCAAAGGAACTGGCTGGAAAACATCTAAAAGAAGCGCAGCGCAAGATGTCGGAATGGTACGATAAGAACGCTACGCCGAGGGAGTTCCAAACTGGGTCCCAGGTGATGATATTACTGCCGGGTAAGAGCAGAGTGAATGAGCCACGGTTCGAGGGACCGTACCATGTGCTACGGCGGTTGGGTCCTGTGACGTACGAGATTGGTAAGCCGGATAAACCCCGAAAGAAACAGGTGTGCCATGCCGACCGCCTAAAACCTTTCTTCCTTGAAGGAGGAGGAGCCGCCAATCTGGACCGGACGGCGACTCGAGACCCCAGGAAAGGTGATCCTGTGTGTACAAGTGAACCAAGAGCTTCCAGAGGAGGAAGGGAAGTGGTCTAGGGCGGATGGTACCCGACTCACCAATTCAGAGAGTTTGTCTAAGATCAGGGACAAGCTACAACACCTGAAAGAGCAACAGAGCGCGGAACTGACGAACCTGTTGATGGAGAACACCTCCGTCTTCACCGACGTGCCCCGACGTCACCGTAGTGCAACGCACGAGGTGGAGGTGAGGGACGCCAGGCCCGTCAAGCAAAGCGCGTACAGGGTAAGCCCAGAGAAGCGAGAGCTAATGAGGAAGGAGGTGGGGTATCTCCTTGAGAACGACCTCGCGGAGCCCAGTAACAGTGAGTGGAGTTCTCCATGCCTGCTGGTAAAGAAAAGCGATGGAACATTCCGCTTTTGCACGGACTACAGGAAGGTGAACTCCGTCACTGTGGTCGATTCCCACCCCATGCCAAGGGTGAGTGATGAGAAAGGTGGTGGGGTTGCCCTCCCTGCTGGTGTTACTGGGTAGCTGGTTGTGGGTTCCCACTTTCACCTCTAGGGATGTTGTGTTGGGAGCTGTGATTTCCTGATTTTCCCCTCTCGCCCTGCGCCTCTTCCTTGCTTCTGCCGCTATAGCTCTCTCCTTCCTCGTCATGTCTCTCTGGAGGAATACATTTTGAATTCTCCCACATTTTGCAGATAGCTCTTCCTTGTTAGAATCTTCTCCTTTGTGTTCTCGTTTGCAAACACTATCTTTATCACACGGTCTCGGTTTTTGTTGTACCAGCCTAGCCTGAAAATCTTCTCAATGCTATGCTCAGCCCCTTCCATATCTAGTGCCTTCAGTATTTTATTTACTGCCGCTTTGTTCTTATCATTCCACTCTGTCCTATTGGAGCCTTCTTGCTCTTTAATACCCACAGTAACCACTGATCTTTTCCTTTCCATCAGCTGGCTAGTGGAGCGTGCTGCTTCCTGTGAGGTGGCTGCTTTCATGGCTACCTCCATCACTGCAGACATTACATCACAGTTATTTTTTTTAGCACTTCTGCAAATGTTGCTTTTATTGTGGCATTCTCTTCCAAAATACTATTACCACCTTCTCCCTGGATGATTTTCTGAGTCTCAGCATCAATACCGTTCTCTTTGAGGGCTCTAATCTCCCCTTTGCTACTGTCAGCTCTCTTTTCAGGTTGCTTAATTCGTTCGTTGTTGTGTGTGTGTGTGTGTGTGTGTGTGTGTGTGTGTGTGTGTGTGTGTGTGTGTGTGTGTGTGTGTGTGTGTGTGTGTGTGTGTGTGTGTGTGTGTACTCACCTAATTGTGCTTGCAGAGGTTGAGCTTTGGCTCTTTGGTCCCGCCTCTCAACTGTCAATCAACTGGTGTACAGATTCCTGTGTGTGTGTACTCACCTAGTTGTGCTTGCGGGGGTTGAGCTCTGGCTCTTTGGTCCCGCCTCTCAACCGTCAATCAACAGGTGTACAGTTTCCTGAGCCTATGGGCTCTATCATATCTACACTTGAAACTGTGTATGGAGTCAGCCTCCACCACATCGCTTCCTAATGCATTCCATTTGTCAACCACTCTGACACTAAAAAGTTCTTTCTAATATCTCTGTGGCTCATTTGGGCACTCAGTTTCCACCTGTGTCCCCTAGTGCGTGTGCCCCTTGTGTTAAACAGCCTGTCTTTATCAACCCTGTCGATTCCCCTGAGAATCTTGAATGTGGTGATCATTTCCCCCCTAACTCTTCTGTCTTCCAACGAAGTGAGGTTTAATTCCTGCAGTCGCTCCTCGTAGCTCATACCTCTCAGCTCGGGTACTAGTCTGGTGGCAAACCTTTGAACCTTTTCCAGTTTAGTCTTATGCTTGACTAGATAGGGACTCCATGCTGGAGCCGCATATTCCAGGATTGGTCTGACATATGTGGTATACAATGTTCTGAAAGATTCCTTACACAAGTTTCTAAAGGCCGTTCTTATGTTAGCCAACCTGGCATATGCTGCTGATGTTATCCTCTTGATATGAGCTTCAGGGGACAGGTCTGGCGTGATATCAACCCCAGGTCTTTCTCTCTCTCTGACTCTTGAAGTATTTCATCTCCCAAATGATACCTTGTATCTGGTCTCCTGCTTCCTACCCCTATCTTCATTACATTACATTTGCTGGGTTAAACTCTAACAGCCATTTGTTCGACCATTCCTGCAGCTTGTCCAGGTCTTCTTGAAGTCTCAAGCTGTCCTCCTCTGTCTTAATCCTTCTCATAATTTTGGCGTCGTCAGCAAACATTGAGAGGATGAGTCTATACCCTCTGGGAGATCATTTACGTATATCAGAAACAGGATAGGTCCAAGTACAGAGCCCTGTGGGACTCCACTGGTGACTTCACGCCAGTCTGAGGTCTCACCCCTCACTGTAAGTCTCTGCTTCCTATGCTTAGGTACTCCTTATCCACTGGAGCGCCCTACCTGTTACTCCTGCCTGTTTCTCCAGCTTATGCATCAACCTGTTATGGGTACTGTCAAAAAAGGCTTTCCGACAGGCCAAAAAAATGCAGTGTGGTGTGTGTGTGTGTGTGTGTTGTGTGTGTGTGTGTGTGTGTGTGTGTGGTGTGTGGTGTGTGTGTGTGTGTGTGTGGTGTTGTGTGTGTGTG
>WNGS01120002.1:0-14076 GCA_020271785.1 Procambarus virginalis
CACGTGGTGTCTCGTCCACACCAACACGTGGTGTCTCGTCCACACCAACAGCAACACGTGGTGTCTCGTCCACACCAACACGTGGCGTCTCGTCCACACCAACACGTGGCGTCTCGTCCACACCAACACGTGGCGTCTCGTCCACACCAACACGTGGTGTCTCGTCCACACCAACAGCAACACGTGGTGTCTCGTCACACCAACACGTGGTGTCTCGTCCTCACCAACACGTGGCGTCTCGTCCACACCAACACGTGGCGTCTCGTCCACACCAACACGTGGTGTCTCGTCCACACCAACACGTGGTGTCTCGTCCACACCAACACGTGGTGTCTCGTCCACACCAACACGTGGTGTCTCGTCCACACCAACACGTGGTGTCTCGTCCACACCAACACGTGGTGTCTCGTCCACACCAACAGCAACACGTGGTGTCTCGTCCACACCAACAGCAACACGTGGCGTCTCGTCCACACCAACACGTGGTGTCTCGTCCACACCAACACGTGGCGTCTCGTCCACACCAACACGTGGTGTCTCGTCCACACCAACACGTGGTGTCTCGTCCACACCAACACGTGGCGTCTCGTCCTCACCAACACGTGGCGTCTCGTCCACACCAACACGTGGTGTCTCGTCCACACCAACACGTGGTGTCTCGTCCACACCAACACGTGGTGTCTCGTCCACACCAACACGTGGTGTCTCGTCCACACCAACACGTGGTGTCTCGTCCTCACCAACACGTGGCGTCTCGTCCACACCAACACGTGGTGTCTCGTCCACACCAACACGTGGTGTCTCGTCCACACCAACACGTGGCGTCTCGTCCACACCAACACGTGGCGTCTCGTCCACACCAACACGTGGTGTCTCGTCCACACCAACACGTGGTGTCTCGTCCACACCAACACGTGGTGTCTCGTCCACACCAACACGTGGTGTCTCGTCCACACCAACACGTGGCGTCTCGTCCACACCAACACGTGGCGTCTCGTCCACACCAACACGTGGTGTCTCGTCCACACCAACACGTGGTGTCTCGTCCACACCAACACGTGGTGTCTCGTCCACACCAACACGTGGTGTCTCGTCCACACCAACACGTGGCGTCTCGTCCACACCAACACGTGGTGTCTCGTCCACACCAACACGTGGTGTCTCGTCCACACCAACACGTGGTGTCTCGTCCACACCAACAGCAACACGTGGTGTCTCGTCCACACCAACACGTGGCGTCTCGTCCACACCAACACGTGGTGTCTCGTCCACACCAACAGCAACACGTGGTGTCTCGTCCACACCAACACGTGGTGTCTCGTCCACACCAACACGTGGTGTCTCGTCCACACCAACACGTGGTGTCTCGTCCTCACCAACACGTGGCGTCTCGTCCACACCAACACGTGGCGTCTCGTCCACACCAACACGTGGTGTCTCGTCCACACCAACACGTGGTGTCTCGTCCACACCAACACGTGGTGTCTCGTCCACACCAACACGTGGTGTCTCGTCCACACCAACACGTGGCGTCTCGTCCACACCAACACGTGGTGTCTCGTCCACACCAACAGCAACACGTGGTGTCTCGTCCACACCAACACGTGGTGTCTCGTCCACACCAACACGTGGTGTCTCGTCCACACCAACACGTGGTGTCTCGTCCACACCAACACGTGGTGTCTCGTCCACACCAACACGTGGTGTCTCGTCCACACCAACACGTGGTGTCTCGTCCACACCAACACGTGGTGTCTCGTCCACACCAACACCAACACGTGGTGTCTCGTCCACACCAACACGTGGTGTCTCGTCCACACCAACACGTGGTGTCTCGTCCACACCAACACGTGGTGTCTCGTCCACACCAACACGTGGTGTCTCGTCCACACCAACACGCGGTGTCTCGTCCACACCAACACGTGGTGTCTCGTCCACACCAACACGCGGTGTCTCGTCCACACCAACACGTGGTGTCTCGTCCACACCAACACGTGGTGTCTCGTCCACACCAACACGTGGTGTCTCGTCCACACCAACACGTGGTGTCTCGTCCACACCAACACGTGGTGTCTCGTCCACACCAACACGTGGTGTCTCGTCCACACCAACACGTGGTGTCTCGTCCACACCAACACGTGGTGTCTCGTCCACACCAACACGTGGTGTCTCGTCCACACCAACACGTGGTGTCTCGTCCACACCAACACGTGGTGTCTCGTCCACACCAACAAGTCAGCTGATCTTGTCAACACAGCTGATGACCTCCCCCTCCCCCCCCCCCCACACAGGTGTAATAACGCCGCCACTCTGGCGCCGTTATTCTTCATGTTGCTGTTGACAACGGTACTGTTGTAGATGATGACGTTGATGGTGCGGCTGTTGTTGTTGTTGTTGTGTGTTGATGGAGAGGGCAGGAGTGTTGTCCTCCCACAACCAACTCATAACACCATAACATCTCCACCAGGAAGTATTGAGGTCATACATTGGGATCAAACCCCCGTTCTCACTCCACTTGATCAACTCCCTCCACAATCCATCTATTACACCTTCCTTCCACTCCTGGCAACTAAATAGCCCCTACTCTATCCCCCCCCCCCTTACACACAACACTGGAAGACAGAAGAGTAAGGGGAGACATGATCACTAACTACAATATCCTCATAGAAATCGACCGGGTAAACGAGGATAAACTATTCAACACTGGAGGGACGCGAACAAGGGGACACAGGTGGAGACTGAGTGCCCACATGAGCCACAGAGACGTTAGAAAGACCTTGTTCAGTGTGGGAGTAGTTAACAGGTGAAATGTATTAGGCAGTAATGTGGTGGAGGCTGACTCCATACACAGTTTATAATGTAGATATGATAGAGCCCAATAGGCTCAGGAACCTGTACACCTGTTGATTGACAGTTGAGAGGCGGGACCAAAGAGCCAGAGCTCAACCCTCGCAAGCACAACTAGCAGAGTACACACACAGACAGACAATGGCTGGTAGCCACAATGGTCCAGTAACCACAAGAACGAACAGTCCGTTCACTAGAGCGAACAACAGCCTCAGAACACCATTGACTGACTCTTGCCTGCACATTACCTGTATATTATGTATAATTATGTATACCTGAGCTTGTATATTACTTGTAGACCACATTTACCTGTACAACAATAGCGGTGAGCTGGACGCTACATGTATCCACTTGTTAAGGCTCCACGAACCATTGGAACATCTTGGTTAATGACACATGTGTCAGTTGGGTTAATTATTAGTCTCAGTTGACAACATTCCTTCATGATGAATATACTACACGTTGGGGCACCTGATGATGCCCAGATGTACCCTATGCCCAGCCCTCTACCCCACACCCACCCACTCTCTCCCACACCGTCTCCCACCCCCCCCCATGTTTCTCCCCCACATACACCACCCCCCATCTCCCCCCACCACTGTACTTACTTACACTCTCAACACTATATTACTGTCCTCACTACACACAGTCCCGCTCCTGTGCCAGGTAAGTCCACTACGGGCTCACCATAGCCCGTGCTACTTGCACCGCTCCTGTGCCAGGTAAGTCCACTACGGGCTCACCATAGCCCGTGTTACTTGCCCCGCTCCTGTGCCAGGTAAATCCACTACGGGCTCACCATAGTCCGTGCTACTTGCCCCGCTCCTGTGCTAGGTAAGTCCACTACGGGCTCACCATAGGCCGTGCTACTTGCCCCGCTCCTGTGCCAGGTAAGTCCACTACGGGCTCACCATAGCCCGTGCTACTTGCCCGCTCCTGTGCCAGGTAAGTCCACTACGGGCTCACCATAGCCCGTGCTACTTGCCCCGCTCCTGTGCCAGGTAAGTCCACTACGGGCTCACCATAGCCCGTGCTACTTGCCCCGCTCCTGTGCCAGGTAAGTCCACTACGGGCTCACCATAGCCCGTGCTACTTGCCCCGCTCCTGTGCCAAGTAAGTCCACTACGGGGTCACCATAGGCCGTGCTACTTGCCCCGCTCCTGTGCCAGGTAAGTCCACTACGGGATCACCATAGCCCGTGCTACTTGCCCCGCTCCTGTGCCAGGTAAGTCCACTACGGGCTCACCATAGCCCGTGCTACTTGCCCCGCTCCTGTGACAGGTAAGTCCACTACGGGCTCACCATAGCCCGTGTTACTTGCCCCGCTCCTGTGCCAGGTAAGTCCACTACGGGCTCACCATAGCCCGTGCTACTTGCCCCGCTCCTGTGCCAGGTAGTCCACTACGGGATCACCATAGCCCGTGCTACTTGCCCCGCTCCTGTGCCAGGTAAGTCCACTACGGGATCACCATAGCCCGTGCTACTTGCCCCGCTCCTGTGCCAGGTAAGTCCACTACGGGCTCAGCCTCTCCGAGACACAAACCAGGATTTACACAAACCCTGGTTAGTGTCTCGGAGAGGCTGCAGGATCCAAGTAAGTTCAGTAGAACTTCTGGTTGCAATTCTTTTGACCCTGTCGTAGCTCAGTCGATTAAGGCAATGTCTGGGATGCTCTCGGACGTAAGTTCGAATCCTCGTCACGGCCCTTGTGAGTTGTTGCTGTGGACTATGTTCATATATCAAGGCTATAGCTGTATGCACCACTCTGTCACTTCTCAATCCATTGTGTGTGATAAGGGAGCCGGCGGCTGAGCGGACAGGACACTGGGCGCGTGATCCTGTGGCCCCTGTGGTTAAGTATGTCACCTATGCACATATTTAATAAGTCAATATTGACTTATTAAATTTGCGAGGACGGGTTGCATGGCTATACCAAAGGAAACAGAAAGTTAGTATAAATGGAGTCAAGTCAGAGTGGGAAAATGTTGTAAGTGGAGTGCCTCAAGGCTCTGTCCTGGGACCTCTGTTGTTTATAATATATATAAATGATTTAGAATCAGGTTTGAGTAGCAACATTTGCAAATTTGCCGATGATACGAAAATCGGTAGGGAATTAATTCGGAGGAGGACTCACTATCACTTCAAGTTGATCTAGATAGGGTTTTGAAATGGTCAAAGGACTGGCAGATGCAGTTTAATGCTGATAAATGTAAAGTTCTGAGGCTAGGTAATGATGATAGAGTTACAAGATACGAGCTAGATGGTGTTGAGATTGCGAAGTCGGATTGCGAAAGGGATCTGGGAGTTATGATTAGTAAGAATTTAAAACAAAAGGATCAATGCATAAATGTTCGTAATAAGGCAAATAGGACACTCGGATTTATAATCGCAGCGTAAGTAACAAGACACCTGGTGTGGTTCTCAAGCTATATCTTGCTCTGGTTAGGCCCCATTTAGATTATGCAGTTCAGTTTTGGTCGCCATATTATAGAATGGATATAAATTCACTTGAACGTGTCCAGCGTAGGATGACTAAGTTAATTCCCCAAATTAGAAATCTTTCATATGAAGAAAGATTAACAAAGCTTAATTTGCATTCACTGGAAAGGCGAAGAGTTAGGGGTGACATGATAGAGGTTTACAAGTGGATGAATGGACATAACAAAGGGGATATTAATAGGGTATTGAAAGTATCAACACAGGACAGAACGCGAAACAATGGGTATAAATTGGATAAGTTTAGATTTAGGAAAGACTTGGGTAAATACTGGTTCAGTAACAGGGTTGTTGATTTGTGGAACCAATTACCGCGTAACATTGTGGAGGTGGGGTCCCTCGATTGTTTAAGCATGGGTTGGACATATATAGGTGGGATTGGGTGGTTAAATAGGAGCTGCCTCGCATGGGCCAATAGGCCTTCTGCAGTTGCCTTTGTTCTTATGTTCTTATCTGTGTGAAATAGTTTAAATCCATTTATTTATATTCAGCTAATAGTTCTCTATTATCTACATTCATCCACGTTTTGGTAAGTGCAATAATATCTATTTTTTCTGTGCAGACAAGAGCATTTAATTCGTTAATTTTATTTCTTAGACTTCTACTGTTTGTGTAATATACCTAAGTGAATAGTTATTTTGAGGCCCTTCTCTTTCCCTGATCATTTTGCCAATTCCTTTCTCCCGCAAACACATACTTTTATTACATCCTTCCTCCAAATTAATTCCCATACCTTTATCTACTAACAGTTTAAACCCAAACAAACACCTCTAACCACTTCTTCCAACGAGTTCGCAACAGCAACAACCCCAGCTCTCGATAGATGCACCCCATCCCGAGCATACATTTCATTCCTTCCATAGAAGTGTTCCCAGTTGTCTATATAAGATATTGCATTTGATTTGCAATATCTTTCCAGCCGGCAATTGACACCAAGTGCCCTCGACATCCATTCATTTCCCACTCCCTTTCTTGGAAGAATGCCACATATGATCGGGATTCCTCCCTTGCTCCTAACTAATTCTATTGCTGTCTTGAATCTCTGTATTAGTTCCTCACTCCTAACTCGCCCAACATCATTACCCCCTGCACTTAAACAAATAATGGGTTTGTTTCCATTTCCCTTCATAATATCATTCATGTTTCCAACAATATCACCAATTCCAGCTCCCGGATAGCACACCCTTAACCTGTTACCCCTATCTCTGGCACAAAACGTTCTGTCTAAATATCTCACCTGAGAATCTCCCACAACCAAAATTCGCTTCGATTCTCCCTTTTCTTTTCGAGCAGTTTGAGGGACCTGCGTTTCAATGCTCCTCGTTGCTTTGCCTTTGGCTCCTCGTTGAGCAACAGGTTCACCACAGCACTCGTCCTCTAACACATCAAATGCGTTAGAAGTCCTTAGGCTAGGTGTCGGTTTTGCCAAGGTCTTCTTAAGACCCCTGTCTTTTACCACTTGCCAAGACGGGGTCTCCTCCTTTGTTTCTTCCTGACGTTGCTTCAGCTGTCGTACCTCCTCCCGTAGTGAATCCAGCTCTGTCCTCAGAGCTCCAACAAGATCCACCAGTTCCTTTACTAATCCTTCCATTATTGCTGTAATAATATTACTACAATCGGAGCTCCAGCTAACACAACCTCTCACTGTGGCAGCACCTGACTGACTGCTAGGGGGAACAGATTAAGGGTGTGCTATCCGGGAGCTGGAATTGGTGATATTGTTGGAAACATGAATGATATTATGACGGGAAATGGGAACAAACCCATTATTTGTATTAGTGTAGGGGGTAATGATGTTGGACGAGTTAGGAGTGAGGAACTAATACAGAGATTCATGACAGCAATAGAAATAGTTAGGAGCAAGAAAGGAATCCCGATCATATGTGGCATTCTTCCAAGAAAGGGAGTGGGAAATGAATGGATGTCGAGGGCACTTTGTGTCAATTGCAGGCTGGAAAGATATTGCAAATCAAATGCAATATCTTATATAGACAACTGGGAACACTTCTATGGAAGATAAGAAATGTATGCTCGGGATGGGGTGCATCTATCGAGAGCTGGGGTTGTTGCTGTTGCGAACTCGTTGGAAGAAGTGGTTAGAGGTGTTTGTTTAGGTTTAAACTGTTAGTAGATAAAGGTATGGGAATTGATTTGGAGGAAGGATGTAATAAAAGTATGTGTTTGCGGGAGAAAGGAATTGGCAAAATGATCAGGGAAAGAGAAGGGCCTCAAAATAACTATTCACTTAGGGTATATTACACAAACAGTAGAAGTCTAAGAAATAAAATTAACGAATTAAATGCTCTTGTCTGCACAGAAAAAATAGATATTATTGCACTTACCGAAACGTGGATGAATGTAGATAATAGAGAACTATTAGCTGAATATTAAATAAATGGATTTAAACTATTTCACACAGATAGATATATTAGACGAGGTGGTGGAGTAGCCATATACGTTAGGGACAATTTGAAATGTAGTCTCAAAGAGGGAATCAAAACTGAGCCACACACAGAAACTATTTGGATAGAATTAAACGAAAAAGCAAATAATATTATAATTGCCAGAGATAAAGGAAACAGATTAAGGGTTTGCTATCCTGGAGCTGGTATTGGTGATATTGTTGGAAACATGAAAGATATTATGACGGGAAATGGGAGCAAACCCATTATTTGTATTAGTGTAGGGGGTAATGATGTTGGGAGAGTTAGAAGTGAGGAACTAAGTGAGGAACGAACTTTCAGGCACTCAGTATAGTGTGGAGGAAGAGCTTGGACACGGGAGAGATACCAGAGGCACTTAAAGTGGCAGACATAGCCCCTCTACACAAGGGAGGGAGCAAAGCATTGGCAAAGAATTATAGACCAGTTGCACTGACATCGCACATAATAAAAGTATTTGAGAGAGTGATTAGGAGTCAGGTCACCAATTTCATGGAGACCAATGACCTTCACAACCCAGGCCAACATGGATTTCGAGCGGGAAGATCGTGCCTCTCACAGCTACTTGAGCACTACGATAAAGTCACTGAGGCATTAGAAGAAAAACAGAATGCTGATGTGATATACACGGACTTCGCAAAGGCTTTCGATAAATGTGACCATGGCGTGATAGCACACAAAATGAAGTCAATGGGAATAACCGGTAAAGTAGGACGCTGGATACTCAGTTTTCTGTCAAACAGGACTCAGCGAGTAACGGTCAACCATATAAAATCTAGTCCAAGTGCAGTTAAAAGCTCTGTACCTCAGGGTACAGTCCTTGCACCGCTGCTTTTCCTTATTCTCATATCAGATATAGACAAAAATACAAGTCACAGCTTCGTATCATCCTTTGCAGATGACACAAAAATCAGTATGAAAATTACCTCGGCTGAAGACATTGAAAAACTTCAAGCTGATATTAATAAAGTTTTCGACTGGGCATCAGAAAATAACATGATGTTTAACAGTGATAAATTCCAGGTACTCAGGTACGGTAAAAATGAGGACCTTAAACATAATACAGAGTACAAAACACAATCAAATGTACCCATAGTAGGAAAACAGCATGTAAAGGATTTGGGAATAATGATGTCTGACGACCTAACGTTTAGGGAGCATAACCAAGCAAATATTGCGACAGCCAGAAAAATGATAGGATGGATTACGAGAACTTTCAAATCCAGGGATCACATCACAATGCTTGTACTCTTCAAGTCACTTGTGCTGTCCCGTCTTGAGTACTGTTCAGTACTCACTTCCCCCTTCAGAGCAGGAGAGATCGTATAGACGCGATAAAGCACCTAAATTATTGGGATCGTCTCAAAACTCTCCAAATGTACTCACTAGAAAGAAGACGAGAGAGATATCAAATAATATACACCTGGAAGATACTGGAGGGCCAGGTCCCAAATCTACACAGTAAAATAACAACGTACTGGAGTGAACGATATGGAAGAAAATGCAGAATAGAACCAGTGAAGAGCAGGGGTGCCATAGGCACAATCAGAGAACACTGTATAAACATCAGAGGTCCGCGGTTGTTCAACGTCCTCCCAGCAAGCATAAGAAATATTGCCGGAACAACCGTGGACATCTTCAAGAGGAAACTAGATTTATTCCTCCAAGGAGTTCCGGACCAGCCGGGCTGTGGTGGGTATGTGGGCCTGCGGGCCGCTCCAAGCAACAGCCTAGTGGACCAAACTCTCACAAGTCAAGCCTGGCCTCGGGCCGGGCTTGGGGAGTAGAAGAACTCCCAGAACCCCATCAACCAGGTATCAACCAGGTTAATACTGAAATTCAAGACAGCAATAGAATTAGTTAGGAGCAGGGAGGAATCCCGATCATAGTGGCATTCTTCCAAGAAAGGGGAGTGGGAAATGAATGGATGTCGAGGGTATTGGTGCCAATTGCAGGCTGGAAAGATATTGCAAATCTAATGCAATATCTTATATAGACAACTGGGAACACTTCTATGGAAGATAAGAAATGTATGCTCGGGATGGGGTGCATCTATCGAGAGCTGGGTTGTTGCTGTTGCAAACTCGTTGGAAGAAGTGGTTAGAGGTGTTTGTTGGGTTTAAAAGTTAGTAGATAGAGGTATGGGAATTGATTGGAGGAAGGATTAATAAAAGTATGTGTTGCGGGAGAAAGGAATTGGCAAAATGATCAGGGAAAGAGAAGGGCCTCAAAATAACAATTCACTTAGGNTCCAGCAGCAGGGAACTGTTCCAGCAGCAGGGGAACTGTTCCAGCAGCAGGGGAACTGTTCCAGCAGCAGGGAACTGTTCCAGCAGCAGGGGAACTGTTCCAGCAGCAGGGGAATTGTTCCAGCAGCAGGGAACTGTTCCAGCAGCAGGGAATTGTTCCAGCAGCAGGGGGAACTGTTCCAGCAGCAGGGAATTGTTCCAGCAGCAGGGAACTGTTCCAGCAGCAGGGGGAATTGTTCCAGCAGCAGGGAACTGTTCCAGCAGCAGAGAACTGTTCCAGCAGCAGGGAACTGTTCCAGCAGCAGGGAATTGTTCCAGCAGCAGAGAACTGTTCCAGCAGCAGGGGGAATTGTTCCAGCAGCAGGGGGAATTGTTCCAGCAGCAGGGAACTGTTCCAGCAGCAGGAAACTGTTCCAGCAGCAGGGGGAATTGTTCCAGCAGCAGGGAACTGTTCCAGCAGCAGGGAACTGTTCCAGCAGCAGAGAACTGTTCCAGCAGCAGGGAATTGTTCCAGCAGCAGGGAACTGTTCCAGCAGCAGGGAACTGTTCCAGCAGCAGAGAACTGTTCCAGCAGCAGGGAATTGTTCCAGCAGCAGGGAACTGTTCCAGCAGCAGGGAACTGTTCCAGCAACATTGTTCCAGATCTCCACCTCCTTCCCACCGGCCAATCACCTTAACCTCAATTGTGTAGAAATTACTTGAAACATTTACCAGCAAACTCAAGTCGTAACGGCCTTGAAAAGCCTCGTTTAACACATGACTCAGCACTCATTAACTGCCGCTCTTGTCTTAAAAATATTAATTTCATTTCATTCAAAAGAACTTGAATCTTTGAATAGTGATAATAAAGTGTATCTGATTAGCATCTCTAGATGTGAGAAGCTAATGGCTTAGGGGGGCTAATTACTAAATTGTATTAGGGCATCGTTAAGAGCTTTACAATAGATGTATTTTGTGGCCTATTGTGTGGGTGGTGGGATTCAGCGTTGACTTAACAGACTAAGCCAGAGGTCCCAAAACAGAAAACGGGACAGTGTATGTCACTTTCGGCAGCCGATTTCATTTTCAAGCACGACGATTTTTGGCCGTATGTAACGCCTACAAGCGACAATTAAGCGACGTTCTCTGTAAGAGGACAGTTTGTCATCCTATCATACAGGTTCAACATCAACTTCAGGGTAAGATGGGATCACCATAGACCGTGCTACTTGGGACTTGTTGTTCCAGGTAGCAAATCTTTACCAACAACAACAGCTTCAGGGTAAGGACCATCAGTCTAGGACAAGGGCTCTCATAGGCCTAGTGGCTAGGCCTATAATTTCAAAAATTTGTTTTCAACTTCCCATAATAATCGCATCTATAATGCGATTATGTAATTAAGCGTATAATTATGATAGGCAGCGTGTAATTAAGATCGGGATGAGCATGTAAAATATTCTTGATGTTAGTGGTCAGGTTTCCCAAGACTTTATATATAATTTGAAACAGTAGTTACGGTGTCGACCAGACTGTGCGACACAGTAGTTGCCAGGATCAGGTTGGGTTACCGTTACCTGTGGCAGGTGGCTACTGTTACCTGTGGCAGGTGGCTACCGTTACCTGTGGCAGGTGGCTACTGTTACCTGTGGCAGGTGGCTACTGTTACCTGTGGCAGGTGGCTACCGTTACCTGTGGCAGGTGGCTACTGTTACCTGTGGCAGGTGGCTACTGTTACCTGTGGCAGGTGGCTACTGTTACCTGTGGCAGGTGGCTACTGTTACCTGTGGCAGGTGGCTACTGTTACCTGTGGCAGGTGGCTACCGTTACCTGTGGCAGGTGGCTACTGTTACCTGTGGCAGGTGGCTACTGTTACCTGTGGCAGGTGGCTACCGTTACCTGTGGCAGGTGGCTACCGTTACCTGTGGCAGGTGGCTACTGTTACCTGTGGCAGGTGGCTACTGTTACCTGTGGCAGGTGGCTACTGTTACCTGTGGCAGGTGGCTACCGTTACCTGTGGCAGGTGGCTACTGTTACCTGTGGCAGGTGGCTACTGTTACCTGTGGCAGGTGGCTACTGTTACCTGTGGCAGGTGGCTACCGTTACCTGTGGCAGGTGGCTACTGTTACCTGTGGCAGGTGGCTACTGTTACCTGTGGCAGGTGGCTACTGTTACCTGTGGCAGGTGGCTACCGTTACCTGTGGCAGGTGGCTACCGTTACCTGTGGCAGGTGGCTACTGTTACCTGTGGCAGGTGGCTACTGTTACCTGTGGCAGGTGGCTACTGTTACCTGTGGCAGGTGGCTACCGTTACCTGTGGCAGGTGGCTACTGTTACCTGTGGCAGGTGGCTACTGTTACCTGTGGCAGGTGGCTACTGTTACCTGTGGCAGGTGGCTACCGTTACCTGTGGCAGGTGGCTACCGTTACCTGTGGCAGGTGGCTACTGTTACCTGTGGCAGGTGGCTGCAGGTGACGGATCTCCCAATCCTGAGCACTCCAGTTGCAAACTCTGTGAGCAGGAACTACGGCACGATCTCCCGCACTACATCACTGAGTACCCAGTTATTAGACCTTTCAGACCAGTTGGCATGAGGTACCTGGAGCTTTGCAATTATTTTATTCACTCTCGTATTCTTGAAGATATCCTCACAGTGTACCCAAAATTTGCCAGTGCAGGCTACTAAACATATGGCCCTGTATGACTAACCATCCTGCGAGATGGGGACCTTTATTACCACTGCTACCTTATTCAATCTTGTGTTGATGATATCCTCAAAATGCTTCTGGAGTCTGCCAGTGCAGACTGCTTATCACATGCCTCTGTATGACTAACCATCCTGTGTGATGGGGATTTCTTAGCATCAACTAGTTAGCTTTTTTGACACACTGTACTCCACTTCATGTAGTCTAGGGTAGCTGCACTAATGCACATGTACCTCATGTATTAATAAACAAAATATTTAAGGGGCCAATAGATAGATTTTTGAAAGTTGTTCAATGTCAACTAATTTTTTTGACCAGTTGTATATGAAAAAGGTTTTATCTGGTCCAAGTCTCAGCCTCGTACCATAAATATTAAGGGAGAAAAAAATTGAATTTGTTTAACAAAATTTCCAAAATGGTCAAAAACGATTATCAAACACAATTATCAACATAAATAATGTCTATGACTCTCAACTATCACAATATACTAAAAATATTTAATTTTATTAAAAAAAATTAAGTTAATTTTTTTTTCAATGTTAATTTTCTTATTTGTTTATCGGGCGATTTGCATGAAACTTATAGACGTGACTGCCCGTAGGCCTAACTGTCAGGGTGCCAATTTTGGAGGAATATGGTTGCTGTCAACCTCAGCCACAGATGGCAGCATCTTAGACTAGATTTTTTACTTATTTTTTTCAAGTTAAATAAATCTTTGTATAACTTTTTCATTATTTATTCAATTTACATGAAACTTACACATTATATGTAATGTTTATGTCTCTAAAATCTCATGCCGGCGTTTTTTCCTACATTCAATTATTGACTTTATAATAGCAATAAAACATTATATATTTGCATAATTTTTGGGAGGAACTTTGACTATTTGTATTAGGAAAACTAAAGATGTTTTGGAAAATCCGCTAAAGCAGAATCTTTACTATATGTTAATGTGTCAGAAAATTGTCATAGAAATTATTTAATTTGAAACTTGTGGTTGTTATATGGATTTAAAAATGTGTAAAATTAGTTAAAAAAAATAAAAATATATAATCTCCCTTTGTATTGAGGCTGCAGGACTCAAACTTGCAACAATTGCAACACTTGCCATATACAACCAGTCAAACAATATTGGTTGACATTGAACAACTTTAAATAAAACTATCTATTGGCCCCCTAGTTAAGAGGACTACTGTGTTGAGAGGTTAACACAGTAGGCACCCACACACTGTACCTTAAAACACGGTACACTGTACCGTGTACCTGCAGGCACAGTGCCACATGGGAACAATTACCAGGGGGCCAGAACAACACGTGTTAAGGAACCACTAGACTGTTGTGTCTAGCTATTGTCTTCCACCGG
>WNGS01120006.1:0-10605 GCA_020271785.1 Procambarus virginalis
TCTTTCTTTTGAGCACGAAGTTCGCTAATTCTGTAATACCATATTCAATTTCAGTGGGTACCTTGCTTATGTTCTATAGTGACTCGGCAAGGTATGACTACATTTTGGACTACCTCATTTCCTTAGAAACCATTTAGTGTTTCACTTGTCTTTTGAAACTCGGTTTCAACTAATTAGTAGCGGTTTTTTGCCTTTATCCTCCCACAGTGAGTACCAGGTCAAGATTTCCTGCGACCTTAATCATTTACCATCTTGAATTAACTTTAATTATTAATAATTCCACAGGATAGGTATCAGTTGCCACGTTCCTGTTTCTGACATTCACCATTTCTCACAGTATATTCGTGTCTCATTTATTTACCATGTTTCGTATCCAAACTTTCAAGGCAGATCCAGAAGGTGAAATCGAGAAATTACGTCATGCTAAGAGGGTTTGAATTGAGAACTCTTGCACATGAGTATCATTAGAAGTTCCCCTGATGCCAACAAGTAATGCCATACATAATATAATTTTAGATTATCTTTTGGATGAAGGGAAGATAGATTCTGATACTCACGAACAATATACCATTTCAGATAAGCCATGATTTGACAGCAATAAAGCTCAAGCTAGAACTTGCTAAGATCGAGCCGGAGCAACAACAGGAGGCAGCTGCATCAGAGAGCATGAAGCTGCACTCAGAAGGGAAGAACAAGAAAGAGAAATCCGCCTCAAGGAGCGTGAGGCGGCCCTGGCCAAGGAAGCAGCTGCCATCCGGAAGGAAGAAAGTGAAAGAGAGGCCGCACTGAAGAAAGAAGAAAGTGAACGGGAGTTGGACTTACTCAAAGAGCGTGAAAAATTACAACTTGAAGTACAACGACAACAACTAGAGATGCAACGCGACCACGACAAACGGCAAGCAGACTCGGTTCTAGACTATCATAGCAGAGAACTCGCGATGGACGCTACACACCAAGCTCAACTCCAACAAGCTGCAGCTAGTCTTCCTCCAATTTCAATGTCTCCCATGCAAGTAAGTTGATGCCCCCGTTCATCGAAACGGAGGTTGATGTTTTCTTCACTCTTTTGAGACCCTTGCTAATCAACTTAGTTGGCCTGACGACCAATGGGCTACCCATCTCCGAGTACATTTAACAGGTAGAGCAGCAGTCACACTCAGCACTTTGGCATCGGAAAACGACTACACACCACCTGAAGCAAGCTGTGTTGGACGCCTACCTTCTCTCAACCGAGAGCTACCGACGAAAGTTCCGTGACTACATCAAGGCAAGTACCACCACCTTCTTAGAATTTGCTAACACCAAACGGAGATTTCATGAAATGGCTGGAGGCGCACATGTCTCTACTTTTCCAGAGCTTGTCAACCTCATACTGGTTGAAGAATTTTGAGACGTGTACCTCCTCCTGTCCGCCTATACTTAGCAGACAAGAAGAGACCGATTTGGTGAAGTGCGCGAAGTCAGCTGACACTTACAGCCTCATCCACCGGCTGACACCAGAACCTACCAGTAAGAAGTCTTGGTACAGTTACGAGAAAGCGAGCCCAGATCAAGGTACCTCTCAACTGTACTGCAGGTATTGTCGACTCTATGGACATACCATAGAAAAATGTGGTAAGTCCCAATCTAAAGGTAACACAGAACCCACTAAGCCTAAACCTACTCCTCCCAAGTCCGGTAAATCTGTAATGAATATTGGTGTTCATGTTAATGATCTGTCTCTCTTTAGCAAACATCTATATCCAGGAACTATCTCTACCACGGTTCAGATTCAGAGGGACGTTTCGGACTTAAGATCTTGAGAGACACAGCGGCTCTACAATCGATCGTCTTGAAATCAGCTGTGCCCAACGTCACCTACACAGGAGAGACTGTCTTCATCACTGACCTTACTGCTACTACTCCTTATCCTCTTGCCAGAGTTTACCTAGATTGTCCCTTCGTGACCGGTGAAGTCCAAGTCGCCGTCAGGGAAAAGCCTTTTCCCATGCCTGGAGTGCAACTTCTCCTAGGCAACGACTTGGCAGAAGACCAACAACCGACCAACTTGATCGTCAAGGACATATCCCAGGTGAGCAACTCTGTGTTGGATAACCCGATTTTTAAGCGTGTTCCAGCAAAGGTTCAAGAGAGTGATGAAGCTTCTCCTCCTGTTATGTTGACCACACGTGCTCAAGCTGCACGACCACAGCCAGCTGACTCTACTGCTACCGCTGTCCCTCAAGACCCTTCGAAACTACCCCCAAATCTGACCGCTTTGGAGTTCCGTAAGTTACAGAGAGATGATCTTACCTTGACACCATTATTCTTTCAGGCTGAGACCCAATCCGACAGTATTCCTGGGTTCTTCTTGGAGAACGAATTACTCTATCGCAGGTATAGACCCAGTAAACTGAAGGACGAGGACGATTGGGCAGACGTTGAACAACTAGTGATTCCTACCAGCCTGCGGCCCACGATTCTACACCTGGCCCACGGAGCACTATCACACTACGGGTTCAACAAGACTTACCATGGAATTCGACAAGACCACTACTGGCCAGGTATGGTTAACGATGTCAAGAATCATGTCAAACTGTGCCACGTGTGTCAGTTAGCCGGGAAACCAAACGTTTCAGTTCCCAGAGCACCACTGACACCCATCCAGGTGCCTGAGGAACCATTCCACAGACTTATTATTGACTGTGTTGGTCCTTTGCCTCGGACCACTGCCGGCAACGCCTATATCTTAACCATCCTGTGTCCTACCACCAGATTCCCGATAGCAGTTCCAGTGAAAAATATTACAGCTGCTACCGTGGTGAATATCTACTGAAAATCTTCACCCAGTATGGATTTCCGAGGGAGATTCAGAGCGACTGTGGTACCAACTTCAACAGTGATCTCTTCAAACGGACTCTGGAGGAGTTCAACATCAAACAGGTACTGTCCAGCCCCTATCATCCTGCTTCACAGGGTTCTCTTGAACGTAGTCATCAGACTATCAAGGCACTCTTAAAAAAGTTTTGTAATGAGACCTCAAAGGATTGGGATAGGCAACTTGATCTCATCATGTGTATTTTCAGAAGTCTTCCCAACGAGTCACTAGGAGTATCTCCTTATGAGATGCTCTACGGACGTAAGTGCCGTACACCTCTCAAGGCTTTCAAGGATTCTCTATGTGATGCCACCTTCAGTGAGCATCAGAATGTGCCACAGTATCTTCAAAACCTCCGACACATTCTAGAGAGGGTCCATTCCTTTGCTAGCAACAACCTACAGAAAGCCCAAGAGAGGATGAAGACTCGTTACGACCAGCACTGCCAAGTAAGGAAGTTTAAACCGGGAGACTTAGTTCTTGCCTATTTCCCTATCCCAGGTTCTCCTTTACAGAACAGGTTCTCAGGACCCTACCGTGTTAAAGAGTGCCGGAACAACTTCAACTACGTTCTCGAGACCCCCGATAGGCGGCGGAAGACCCAGCTGTGCCACATCAATCTGCTCAAGCTCTACCATGGGGTTCCTCCAACTGTGTTAACCAACTTCACCTCATTTACAGGTCCATACAGCCACAGTGAGACCTTCCCTGCTTCTCCTTCCGAAAACACTGACACTGAGACAGCGCTTTCTAATTCGGAAATCCTTGAATGCTTGAGTAACTCCTCACTAATCTGGCGCCCTTGGGAGGTGGAGATATTTGAGGTAAATACTTCGAAGTCTCTATCTCTTTTAAGGGTCTGACTTGGTGTAGTGGGTTAAGGCATACTAGTTATGGCAGCTATTGGAAGATAGTTGTGCTTTCTGGGTTCGAGCCCCACTGGTGGGTGTTGTCTAAAGATTGTTAATCTTCTCTTGTGGTTCATGCAAGTATGTGCTTATAGCATAGACACGAGTTCTCCCACATTGACAGTGGCTTGATGAAAAATGCTTGAGTAACCCCTCACTAATCTGGCGCCCTTGGGAGGTGGAGATATTTGAGGTAAATACTTCGAAGTCTCTAT
This sequence comes from Procambarus virginalis, assembly GCA_020271785.1. Lineage (NCBI taxonomy): Eukaryota > Metazoa > Arthropoda > Malacostraca > Decapoda > Cambaridae > Procambarus > Procambarus virginalis. The sequence goes on from WNGS01120006.1 coordinate 3,981, forward strand.
CTCTTTTAAGGGTCTGACTTGGTGTAGTGGGTTAAGGCATACTAGTTATGGCAGCTATTGGAAGATAGTTGTGCTTTCTGGGTTCGAGTCCCAATGGTGGGTGTTGTCTAAAGATTGTTAATCTTCTCTTGTGGTTCATGCAAGTATGTGCTTATATATATATATATATATATATATATATATATATATATATATATATATATATATATATATATAATATATATATATATATATATATATATATATATATATATATATATATTGTAACGATAATCTCTTCCTAGAGATTGAGCCTGCTCTTCCTTCTTATCGTCACGTTCCCAGTAATATGCAAGATACGTTTTACAGTGGCTTAAACGTATATCAAGACCAGCCACGCACCTGCAAACTCCCCCTCCCCCCACTCCTGCACACCTGGTCGACCCGCCAACTGCTACTCGCAGCCAAACTACCGACTTGCGGCCGTCCTGCATTCTCATTGGCCGTTCAACAACACACCACTCCAGCTCCACGCCAATCACATTCCTCGCAAGCCAACGTCGGGATCACTGGCAGCCCTACCAGTCAGAATATATCTAGTGCTCTTGCTGTGAACACCTACTTGACTCACCTTGTGTGATCAAATAGAGGTTGATAGCTTGCGCATATATTCCCATCACCATTTATCTTTGTATTCCTGTTAACGTAACCAGTTCCCCCTTTTCAGTTTGTTATATATATTTTTACGTGTTTTACTTTTACATTAATTTAAATGGCAAGGAATTGTCTTTATTTTATTTTGTTTTCTAGATTAAGTAAAGTGCATTTTTTTATATTTGTGTTTTCGTGTATCTTACCTTACCTTACCACAGAGTATCAGACAAGCAGTCACTCTTTTTTTTCGTTTTTTTTTATAACTTACATATATGTGGCCCAGCATTGACATCTGCTATTTGGAAGACTGCCGACCACCATTTCCAACACGTTACCGTCACAATATATATATATATATATATATATAATATATAATATATATATATCACTAAGAACTCTTTGACCCGGCCAGGATTCGAACCCATGCCGTCCAGGATCACCCCTAAACGTACACAGTACCGTGACCACCCGCACCAATGATCGTCTATAAGGATTGGTCAGTCTTGGTGCTTATTAACTAAGCTCCCAGATGATCAACCCCGACGACACTCATGGATCCATTTGGGTACAGTTTTTCATCAAATTCTGGCGCATGCACGGGCCGCACCGAGTTCAACATGTGTGAGGAAAGCTGCATGAACGCACAAGCCATATATCACTAAGAACTCTTTGACCCGGCCAGGATTCGAACCCATGCGTCCAGATCACCCCTAAACGTACACAGTACCGTGACCACCGCCACCAATGATCGTCTATAAGGATTGGTCAGTCTTGGTGCTTATTAACTAAGCTCCCAGACTGATCAACCCCCGACGACACTCATGGATCCATTGGGTACAGTTTTTCATCAAATTCTGGCGCATGCACGGGCCGCACCGAGTTCAACATGTGTGAGAAAGCTGCATGAACGCACAAGCCATATATCACTAAGAACTCTTTGACCCGGCCAGGATTCGAACCCATGCCGTCCAGGATCACCCTAAACGTACACAGTACCGTGACCACCGCACCAATGATCGTCTATAAGGATTGGTCAGTCTTGGTGCTTATTAACTAAGCTCCCAGACTGATCAACCCCCGACGACACTCATGGATCCATGAGTGCGGCCCGTGCATGCGCCAGAATTTGATGAAAAACTGTACCCAAATGGATCCATGAGTGTCGTCGGGGGTGATCAGTCTGGGAGCTTAGTTAATAAGCACCAAGACTGACCAATCCTTATAGACGATCATTGGTGCGGTGGTCACGGTACTGTGTACGTTAGGGGTGATCCTGGACGGCATGGGTTCGAATCCTGGCCGGGTCAAAGAGTTCTTAGTGATATATGGCTTGTGCGTTCATGCAGCTTTCTCCACATATATATATTAAAGTAAGGAGTACCACCTCTGGCTGAAGAAGGGGACCCATAGCCTCGGAGGAAACCACACATAACGCATTGGAGGAATGTAGGTCCCCCAATACAGTTTCTGTGTGCTTTTCTCCTACCACCCCCTTCCTTTTTTTTTTTTTTTGCTTTATTGTGTATTAAAAGGTTACAAGACATACGAGACAAATGACTAAAGGTTATGGATCTCTTGAAGCTCCTCCGCTTTGGGCAGGAACTAAGGACGCAGCAGGCATTTCCCCTCTGGATCACCACACTGAGGCCGGTGAAACAAAAAAAACTAGAAGCCCTTGGGTATCTGACGACGTCAATGAGCTTGGAACCCAATTCCTGAGAAATCCCAAGGCACTCTTGCCCCAGGGGCTATGCGTCTCAGACGCTATGGGAACAATGAGGTATTGACCTGCCAGTCGCCTGTACTTGGTTGGCCGCCCCACCTGTATATATAAATATATATAAGTATATATATATATATATATATATATTATATATATATATATATATATATATATGCGAACAAGCCTGAATGGTCCCCAGGACTATATGCGAATGAAAACTCACCCCAGAAGTGACTCGAACCATACTCCCAGGAGCAACGCAACTGTATGTACAAGACCCTTAAACCACTTGACCATCACGACCGGACAAAATGAGGTGATAGCGAAGCTATTTGAACCACCTCACCGCCGGCACTCGGATGGTTTCTTGGGCATAGCATTTACCAAATCACCTCATTCTTTGGGGCACACGTGAGGAACACAATGCGAACAAGCCTGAATGGTCCCCAGGACTATATGCGAACAAGACCAATATATATATATATAAAGTATATATATATATAATATATATATATATATATATATAATATATATATATATATATATATATTATATATATATATATATATATATATATATTATATATATATATATATATATATATATATATATTATAATATATATTATATATATCTATATATATATAATATATATATTATATATGTCGTACCTAGTAGCCAGACGCACTTGTCAGCCTACTATGCAAGGCGCGATTTGCCTAATAGGCCAAGTTTTCATGAAATAATTGTTTTTCGACAACCTAACCTACTAACCTAACCTAACCTAACATTTTCGGCTACCTAACCTAACTAACCTATAAAGATAGGTTAGGTTAGGTTAGGTAGGGTTGGTTAGGTTCGATCATATATCTACGTTAATTTTAACTCCAATGAAAAAAAATTGACCTCATACATAATGAAAATGGGTAGCTTAATCTTTAATAAGAAAAAAATTAGAGAAATATATTAATTCAGAAAAACTTGGCTTATTAGGCAAATCGGGCATTGCATAGTAGGCCAAAAAGTGAGTTCTGGCTACTAGGTACGACAATATAATATATAATATATAATATAATTATATATATATATATATACTTATATATATATATATATGGTCTTGTTCGCATATAGTCCTGGGACCATTCAGGCTTGTTATATATATAACAATATATATATAGGCAGGCTTATATAGTATATATATATATATATATATATATATATATATATATATTATATATAATATATAACAATATATATATATTCAGGATTTATATATATATATATATATATATATATATATATATATATATATATATATATATATATATATATATATAGTATATATATATATATATGTCGTACCTAGTAGCCAGAACTCACTTTTTGGCCTACTATGCAAGGCCTGATTTTGCTAATAAGCCAAGTTTTCCTGAATTAATATATTTTCTCCAATTTTTTTCTTATGAAATGATAAAGCTACCCATTTCATATTGTATGAGGTCAATTTTTTTTTATTGGAGTTAAAATTACGTAGATATAGGCCGAAACTAACCACCCTACCTAACCTAACCTAACTATCTTTATAGGTTAGGTAGGTTAGGTAGCCGAAAAAGTTAGGTAGGTAGCCGAAAAAGTTAGGTTAGGTTAGGTTAGGTAGGTTAGGTAGTCGAAAAACAATTAATTAATGAAAACTTGGCTTATTAGGCAAATCGGGCCTTGCTATTAGGCTGAGAAGTGCGTTCTGGCTCCACCTAACGGGGTGAGAATAGCTTGAGCTACCTCATCACTTTGTATGTATTTTACATCAATAAACTTATTTCAATTTCAATTTCAATTTCAATTTCAATTTCCCTCCACCACCAAATTTGGAAAACTACTTTTTTTCTGATCATAGCATAACTAATGGATTGTGAAGGTTTCATTCAGCCATTAAATATCATTCACAATTTATTAGTGAATTTTACAAAAAACACCATAAATTGTATATTTAAACATGTAAAAACTATTTATAATACATTAGGAACAAAATAGTTGTAGAAAAAACCATTATTATAAAACCTTTGTGTTTGGATTTTTGGATTAAAAGTTTCTCAAAGGCTCTCCTGCACCATTCTCAATGTAAATCTTTCCCACGCCTATGGGAAGAGATAAACGAACGTTTCCTAGATGATTGTGTTTGCTGGGTAGTACCCATGTAGAAGTTTGCAAACAGGACGCCTAGGGAGAACCCATAGCGACCCCATCTACTTGCTTATACATGTGCCCCTCCGGGCTCAAGAGGGTGCCTCCTTAGTTCAAGCTTGAAGTAGTTTTCCTCAGGATATTTTCTGGCACGTCAAGGGAAGTACAGGCCGGTCTCGATACACTCGGTCCAATATCATCCCGATGTTTCATCCACAGGGTACGTTGGTGAACAGTGATTCTACGTCCAACGAGGCTCTTATCCCTGTGGCCCGTGTTCCCCGTAGTAAGTCAACAAATTCCTTCGGGGATTTCAGGCTGAGGTTGCAGGGGACATAAGGAGTCAGTAAGCCGTTGAGTCGTTTCGCCAGTCTGTACGTTGGTGTGGGTATCTAGCTGATAATTGGCCGAAGTGGGTTTCCAGGCTTATGCGTCTTGACGTTTCCATACGCATATCCAGGTTCATATTCTCCAATAATCTTACACTAAGGAAACAAACATAGGATTGTGCCTAAATGCCACAGTGACTGCCAAGATAGGTACAAGAGGAGTGTTGTTAACGCTTATGTCGACCGTGCTTCAGCCACAGCTCAGAATGGAAGCAAGTCGACGAGAACTCTGTAGGGGTAAGGCAGGTCCTAGTCAACAAACGGCTTCTCGCAATGGTTTCATTGAAGACAATCATAAGAAGGGAAAGTAAAACGCCATGCAACCTCTGAAGAGACAACTAATACAACACCTATACCCCCTATTAGACTTTTATTTTACAGGAACTTCTTCTCCACAGCTCATAAAACGGAGGAAAGGGTCCTGAAAGATATGTTAATAGAATGTTATCCCTACAGACAAAAATCAGAAGATACAACTAAGGATGTTACTATAAAACCAAGAAAACTGCCAACCTACTCATGAGAAACTCTCCAGACACAAAGCAGAAACGCATTGAAAGAGACAAACGTCGTCTATGCCTTCAAATGTCCTCTTGGGTACTGTAAGCCCCAAAAACTCAGTATATAGGCAAGACAACAACATCTCTTTCCAGGCGTTTAACAATGCATAGCAACAGGGCTCCATTAAGGAACTTATACTCTCTTCCCACAACCAAACCATCACCAGAGAAATCTTAACAAACAACACAGAAATCATCGATAGATACAGTGACAACAGGCGGCTGGACATCTGCGAGGCACTACGCATCAAGAAGTCAACACCAGCAATCAACAGCCAATTAACGTACAACCATATTACTACCACACTTCAAGACTCCGCTCCAATATAGAAACATCAAGAAATATGGGCCAATAGGCCTTCTGCAGTTCTATTGGGCCCGACTTCTACTTCTACAAATCTATACCCCGTTTTCCATGTTCTGTGTTTACCCCACTAATGTATTACATCACCTCACTCAAATGCAGGTATAAGAGCCAATGTTTGTTTCATAAAGCATAAGTTGTGTAGATAAACTAAAAGTCTTTGAAAATGTAATAAGATTTACAAAACGTGCTCAAGTGTCGCGTCAGACTAGAAATAAAGAATGAATTTTGGAGAATTGATTTTTAATTTACCGTCACCAGTAAAAAGAAAACATATATATGTGCGTATATCACGAAATTAAACACTTGATTTAAAATGTGACAATGTCCAGACCACGGAGGAAAATGAAACAGGAATTTCCTAAGTACTTTCGTATTAATACATCTTCAGAAGGAGTGACTCCTTCTGAAGATGTATTAATATACGAAAGTACTTAAGGAATTCCTGTTTCATTTCTCCTCCGTGGTCTGACATTGTCTATATATATATATATATATATAATATATATATATATATATATGATATATATATATATATATATATATATTATATATATATATATATATATATATATGATATATATGTAAACAAGCCGGAATGGTCCCCAGGACTAGATACAACTGAAAACTCACACCCCATTTATATAATATATATATATATATATATATATATATATATATATATATATATATATATATATATATATATATAATATATATAATATATAAATATATATATATATATAGATATATATTATATATGTCGTACCTAGTAG
>WNGS01120018.1:0-12500 GCA_020271785.1 Procambarus virginalis
TGCTTAATTGCACACTAGGTTCTCTATCACCTATCTCACCCTGTCAGAGTAAAAGAATGTATGCATGTGTGTATATATGATGTATATATATGTATATATATGTATATGTACGCATATGTGTGTATATATTTGTGAATGTGTAAAGTATATGTGGAAGCTGATCAAATTCCATTTCACCTTTGTAAATGCACATTAGTGACACTATGTAAAAAGACACATCGAACACTTTATGAAGGGCATACGTAAATCTGGTATTTATATATATACTTCTGTAGCTTAGCCTAGCATTTTAAAAGCACTGCAATCACCTTCTGTGGTTGATTGTTCAATAAATTCCTGAACTATATGTTTAACAGATCTCTAACCCTGTCCATGGAGGACAGAAGAAATGTATATATGCTGGTTAGCATTGTAAATGTCTGGCCACGTCTGTGGACGATAATAACAATAATAATAATAATAATAATAATAATAATAATAATAATAATATAATAATAAACTCTCTGTAGTTCCGACGCGTTCGACCACAGCGTCAATATTCCGATGCTTCAGTGAAATGAAGAGCACCGTAATGGTGACGTTTACGAGGCCTATCGAACACCTGCCTCGTCTAGTTAAGCTTGCTGCCAGGGTCATACGCCTTGGGTTAGGCAAGAGCTCTTTATATTTGATGTACTTTATGTTGAGATCAATCTTACAGTTACAGCCGGTAACCTACAGCTTGGGCAAGCTTAGACAGCCTCATGTTGTGTACTGTTGGTCTGGTTGTGTACTGTTGGTCTGGTTGTGTACTGTTGGTCTGGTTGTGTACTGTTGGTCTGGTTGTGTACTGTTGGTCTGGTTGTGTACTGTTGGTCTGGTTGTGTACTGTTGGTCTGGTTACTTGTATACTGTTGGTCTGGTTGTGTACTGTTGGTCTGGTTGTGTACTGTTGGTCTGGTTGTGTACTGTTGGTCTGGTTACTTGTATACTGTTGGTCTGGTTGTGTACTGTTGGTCTGGTTACTTGTATACTGTTGGTCTGGTTGTGTACTGTTGGTCTGGTTGTGTACTGTTGGTCTGGTTGTGTACTGTTGGTCTGGTTACTTGTATACTGTTGGTCTGGTTGTGTACTGTTGGTCTGGTTGTGTACTGTTGGTCTGGTTGTGTACTGTTGGTCTGGTTACTTGTATACTGTTGGTCTGGTTGTGTACTGTTGGTCTGGTTGTGTACTGTTGGTCTAGTTACTTGTGTACTGTTGGTCTGGTTGTGTACTGTTGGTCTGGTTACTTGTATACTGTTGGTCTGGTTGTGTACTGTTGGTCTGGTTGTGTACTGTTGGTCTAGTTACTTGTGTACTGTTGGTCTGGTTACTTGTGTACTGTTGGTCTGGTTGTGTACTGTTGGTCTGGTTACTTGTATACTGTTGGTCTGGTTGTGTACTGTTGGTCTGGTTGTGTACTGTTGGTCTGGTTGTGTACTGTTGGTCTGGTTACTCTGTGTACTGTTGGTCTGGTTACTTGTGTACAGTTGGTCTGGTTACTTGTGTACTGTTGGTCTGGTTGTGTACTGTTGGTCTGGTTGTGTACTGTTGGTCTGGTTGTGTAATGTTGGTCTGGTTACTTGTGTACTGTTGGTCTGGTTACTTGTGTACTGTTGGTCTGGTTGTGTACTGTTGGTCTGGTTGTGTACTGTTGGTCTGGTTGTGTACTGTTGGTCTGGCTACTTGTGTACTGTTGTCTGGTTACTTATGTACAGTTGGTCTGGTTACTTGTGTACTGTTGGTCTGGTTGTGTACTGTTGGTCTGGTTGTGTACTGTTGGTCTGGTTGTGTACTGTTGGTCTGGTTGTGTACTGCTGGTCTGGTTGTGTACTGTTGGTCTGGTTGTGTACTGTTGGTCTGGTTGTGTACTGTTGGTCTGGTTGTGTACTGTTGGTCTGGTTGTGTACTGTTGGTCTGGTTGTGTACTGTTGGTCTGGTTGTGTACTGTTGGTCTGGTTGTGTACTGTTGGTCTGGTTCTGATACACTCTTTCCTTAATCTCTCTATCTCTCATCTCAAAGTTATTCAGTCTTCAACCTGTATTATTATTCTTTGCTCCCACCCATGCACGTTCTCTCTATTTACAACTCCGTAAAAAATACAACTGTGTAGCCTAGCAATAGAGGCTTATGAACCCAAGCAACCCGCCTAATCCATCGAGGCCCATGCCTAAAATAGGTAAATATTATTGTCCTTTAATTTTAAGTAACTACAATAATTTGTAATGGATTGCTCTGTTCAGTTAAAAAAAACGGTGTATTAGGTGACAGAACGACGAATTAGGTGAGAGAATGACGAATTAAGTGAGAGAATGAGTAATTAGGTGATAGAACGACGAATTAGGTGAGAGAACTACGAATTAGGTGAGAGAATGAGTAATTAGGTGATAGAACGACGAATTAGGTGAGAGAACGACGAAAAGGAATGGCTGGTACTAATGGCTGGAAAAGGTATTCGTCTGCACCCTTTTTTTCCATATACAAAAAGTAGCGAGAATCGCGCGGTAACTTAAGTAAAGTATAGAAAATGGGGAGTCGAACTTAAAGCTCACTAAAACAGTAATAAGTTCGGTTCAAAATATGTCTATGCATTCATCACAGCACCTCCCCCTTATAAGGCAGGGACAATCACCACAGCACCTCCCCCTTATAAGGCAGGGACAATCACCACAGCACCTCCCCCTTATAAGGCAGGGACAATCACCACAGCACTTCCCCCTTATAAGGCAGGGACAATCACAGCACCTTCCCCTTATAAGGCAGGGGCAATCACCACAGCACCTCCCCCTTATAAGGCAGGGGCACTCTTCACAGCACCTCCCCCCTTATAAGGCAGGGACAATCACCACAGCACCTCCCCCTTATAAGGCAGGGACAATCACCACAGCACCTCCCCCTTATAAGGCAGGGACAATCACCACAGCACCTCCCCCTTATAAGGCAGGGACAATCACCACAGCACTTCCCCCTTATAAGGCAGGGACAATCACAGCACCTTCCCCTTATAAGGCAGGGGCAATCACCACAGCACCTCCCCCTTATAAGGCAGGGGCACTCTTCACAGCACCTCCCCCCTTATAAGGCAGGGACAATCACCACAGCACCTCCCCCTTATAAGGCAGGGACAATCACCACAGCACCTCCCCCTTATAAGGCAGGGGCAATCACCACAGCACCTCCCCCTTATAAGGCAGGGACAATCACAGCACCACCCCCTTATAAGGCAGGGACAATCACCACAGCACCTCCCCCTTATAAGGCAGGGACAATCACCACAGCACCTCCCCCTTATAAGGCAGGGACAATCACAGCACCTCCCCCTTATAAGGCAGGGACAATCACCACAGCACCTCCCTCTTATAAGGCAGGGACAATCACCACAGCACCTCCCCCTTATAAGGCAGGGACAATCACCACAGCACCTCCCCCTTATAAGGCAGGGACAATCACCACAGCACCTTCCCCTTATAAGGCAGGGACAATCACCACAGCACCTCCCCCTTATTACTCTCGGGGGTCGGGAGAGATTTAAGATATGCGGCCAGACGCCCTCTAAGTCCTAGCTGCAAATGTGTAATACATCCCCCCCCCACACCCCCCTCCCAGCGCTCTGCAACACCTCGTGAATTGCAGAGATTGACAAGTGGGTCGCACCTCGCCACACGGAATGGTTAACGCTTCTGCAAGTATATTTCATTCTTTTTATATTTTATGTTCTTTATGTCTAGAATCTCAGTCAAGTTTACATCAACTCAAGACGTACGTTTGCGATCACACGCATTCACGCACACATGCACGCACGCCCTCACGCCCGCATGTACACAGATACTAATGGCCAAAGTTTCTTTCACTTAATCCCCTCTGTTCACTTAAAAATAAATAGGTGCCTGTAGTTAACGGTAATGATGATGATAATGATTTAATATTTATTTAGGGAACAATACATACATACAAAATGCGTTACAAGCAGAAAGTTAGATGCCTAGATCGATCTAGAACACACTATGTCTAAAGTCACTAGTAGGGACAGCATTGTGGGCAGGACGTGGAAAACTAACCTGATAACTAAGACTTAAACTAATTATCAAAAGCAAAAATTGAACTGAAGTAGAACACAAATTATAAAAGACTGACAATAGTTACATGATAAATGGACCAGCAGAGAGTAATACAAGAGAGGTGTTGCGGTCGCCTCCTGGCACGTGTGTGTGAGGGAGGGAATATACAGTAGACATGATTAATGGACAAATATGATGGAATCGGCACATTAGACCACCGACGATTTGAAAGGCGGGGTCCAAGAGCTTGTAGCTCGAACCTTCAGACACAAATAGTAAATACACACAATAAACAACGTCCCAGGGACAGACAAATAGAAAATAGTATTAGATATAACACCAAGTCTTAATTATAGGCAGAGTACAGAAATAGGGAAACGAGAACGGTAACTGCAGAGCTGGCGATAATCTGAACAACCACCAGGGACCTTCGAATAGGCATTCATAAGCCTATACTACTTAACCGAGAACGTTCCCTGAGCCCGCAGCCAGCGGTAGTGGTAAAGGGGAAACGAGAGGAGACATGAGCGAGACATACAAAATATTTATGGAAACTGAAAGATTTGAACAGGAGGAAATTTATACATTGGGTAATAATATATAGACAGGATATAACTGGAGGCTAGAAGCATAGATGAGCCATAGAGATGTGAAGAATACTTCTCTAGCGAAAGAGAAGTAAAATGGATTGAAATTACCGAGGAGAGATAAAAACCAGATCCATTCACAGATTTAATTAAGGGTAGACACGATAAAGGGACAAAGGCCGAGAGTGAATGAAATGGCAATCTATATGACTGATAGCGGGAAATGCAAGGCCAAAGAGATAGAATTCCAATCTGTATAAAAAAATAGGTGCAATATGCGAGAACACAACACAATCGAACATGTTTGAACTTACGCACGCACGCAAACACCACACACACACACACACAACACACACACACACACACACACACACACACCACACACACACACCCACGGCGTTGAGCTCTGGCTCTTTGTCCCGCCTCTCCGCCTCTCAACCGTGTGTGTGTTGTGTGTGTGTGTGTGTGTGTGTGTGTGTGTTTGTTGTGTGTGTGTGTGTGTGTGTGTTTGCGTGCGTGCGTAAGTTCAACATGTTCGATTGTGTTTGTGTTCTCGCATATTGCACCTTTTTTTTATACAGATTGGAATTCTATCTCTTTGGCCTTGCATTTCCCGCTATCAGTCATATAGATTGCCATTTCATTCACTCTCGGCCTTTGTCCCTTTATCGTGTCTACCCTTAATTAAATCTGTGAATGGATCTGGTTTTTATCTCCTCCTCGGTAATTTCAATCCATTTTCCTACTTCTCTTTCGCTAGAGAAGTATTTCTTCACATCTCTATGGCTCATCTATGCTTCTAGCCTCCAGTTATATCCTGTCTATATATTATTACCCAATGTATAAATTTCCTCCTGTTCAAATCTTTCAGTTTCCATAATATTTTGTATGTCTCGCTCATGTCTCCTCTCTGTTTCCCCTTTACCACTACCGCTTGGCTGCGGGCTCAGGGAACGTTCTCGGTTAAGTAGTATAGGCTTATGAATGCCTATTTCGAAGGTCCCTGGTGGTTGTTCAGATTATCGCCAGCTCTGCAGTTACCGTTCTCGTTTCCCTTTTCTGTACTCTGCCTATAATTTAAGACTTGGTGTTATATCTAATACTATTTTCTATTTGTCTGTCCCTGGGACGTTGTTTATTGTGTGTATTTACTATTTGTGTCTGAAGGTTCGAGCTACAAGCTCTTGGACCCCGCCTTTCAAATCGTCGGTGGTCTAATGTGCCGATTCCCATCATATTTGTCCATTAATCATGTCTACTGTATATTTCCCTCCCTCACACACACGTGCCAGGAGGCGACCCGCAACACCTCTCTTGTATTACTCTCTGCTGGTCCATTTATCATGTAACTATTGTCAGTCTTTTTATAATTTGTGTTCTACTTCAGTTCAATTTTTGCTTTTGATAATTAGTTTTAAGTCTTAGTTATCAGGTTAGTTTTTCCACGTCCTGCCCACAATGCTGTCCCTACTAGTGACTTTAGACATAGTGTGTTCTAGATCGATCTAGGCATCTAACTTTCTGCTTGTAACGCATTTTGTATGTATGTTTGTTTCCCTAAATAAATATTAAATCATTATCATCATCATTACCGTTAACTACCAGGCACCTATTTATTTTTAAGTGAACAGAGGGGATTAAGTGAAAGAAACTTTGGCCATTAGTATCTGTGTACATGCGGGCGTGAGGGCGTGCGTGCATGTGTGCGTGAATGCGTGTGATCGCAAACGTACGTCTTGAGTTGATGTAAACTTGACTGAGATTCTAGACATAAAGAACATAAAATATAAAAAGAATGAAATATACTTGCAGAAGCGTTAACCATTCCGTGTGGCGAGGTGCGACCCACTTGTCAATCTCTGCAATTCACGAGGTGTTGCAGAGCGCTGGGAGGGGGGTTGTGGGGGGGATGTATTACACATTTGCAGCTAGGACTTAGAGGGCGTCTGGCCGCATATCTTAAATCTCTCCCGACCCCCGAGAGTAATAAGGGGAGGTGCTGTGGTGATTGTCCCTGCCTTATAGGGGAAGGTGCTGTGGTGATTGTCCCTGCCTTATAAGGGGGAGGTGCTGTGGTGATTGTCCCTGCCTTATAAGGGGAGGTGCTGTGGTGATTGTCCCTGCCTTATAATAGGAGGTGCTGTGGTGATTGTCCCTGCCTTATAAGGGGGAGGTGCTGTGATTGTCCCTGCCTTATAAGGGGGAGGTGCTGTGGTGATTGTCCCTGCCTTATAAGGGGGAGGTGCTGTGGTGATTGTCCCTGCCTTATAAGGGGGTGGTGCTGTGATTGTCCCTGCCTTATAAGGGGGAGGTGCTGTGGTGATTGCCCCTGCCTTATAAGGGGAGGTGCTGTGGTGATTGTCCCTGCCTTATAAGGGGAGGTGCTGTGGTGATTGTCCCTGCCTTATAAGGGGGAGGTGCTGTGAAGAGTGCCCCTGCCTTATAAGGGGGAGGTGCTGTGGTGATTGCCCCTGCCTTATAAGGGGAAGGTGCTGTGATTGTCCCTGCCTTATAAGGGGGAAGTGCTGTGGTGATTGTCCCTGCCTTATAAGGGGGAGGTGCTGTGGTGATTGTCCCTGCCTTATAAGGGGAGGTGCTGTGGTGATTGTCCCTGCCTTATAAGGGGAGGTGCTGTGGTGATTGTCCCTGCCTTATAAGGGGGAGGTGCTGTGAAGAGTGCCCCTGCCTTATAAGGGGAGGTGCTGTGGTGATTGCCCCTGCCTTATAAGGGGAAGGTGCTGTGATTGTCCCTGCCTTATAAGGGGGAAGTGCTGTGGTGATTGTCCCTGCCTTATAAGGGGAGGTGCTGTGGTGATTGTCCCTGCCTTATAAGGGGAGGTGCTGTGGTGATTGTCCCTGCCTTATAAGGGGAGGTGCTGTGATGAATGCATAGACATATTTTGAACCGAACTTATTACTGTTTTTAGTGAGCTTTAAGTTCGACTCCCCATTTTCTATACTTTACTTAAGTTACCGCGCGATTCTCGCTACTTTTTGTATATGGAAAAAAAGGGTGCAGACGAATACCTTTTCCAGCCATTAGTACCAGCCATTCCTTTTCGTCGTTCTCTCACCTAATTCGTCGTTCTATCACCTAATTACTCATTCTCTCACCTAATTCGTAGTTCTCTCACCTAATTCGTCGTTCTATCACCTAATTACTCATTCTCTCACTTAATTCGTCATTCTCTCACCTAATTCGTCGTTCTGTCACCTAATACACCGTTTTTTTAACTGACAGAGCAATCCATTACAAATTATTGTAGTTACTTAAAATTAAAGGACAATAATATTTACCTATTTTAGGCATGGGCCTCGATGGATTAGGCGGGTTGCTTGGGTTCATAAGCCTCTATTGCTAGGCTACACAGTTGTATTTTTTACGGAGTTGTAAATAGAGAGAACGTGCATGGGTGGGAGCAAAGAATAATACAGGTTGAAGACTGAATAACTTTGAGATGAGAGATAGAGAGATTAAGGAAAGAGTGTATCAGAACCAGACAACAGTACACAACCAGACCAACAGTACACAACCAGACCAACAGTACACAACCAGACCAACAGTACACAACCAGACCAACAGTACACAACCAGACCAACAGTACACAACCAGACCAACAGTACACAACCAGACCAACAGTACACAACCAGACCAGCAGTACACAACCAGACCAACAGTACACAACCAGACCAACAGTACACAACCAGACCACAGTACACACCAGACCAACAGTACACAAGTAACCAGACCAACTGTACATAAGTAACCAGACCAACAGTACACAAGTAGCCAGACCAACAGTACACAACCAGACCAACAGTACACAACCAGACCAACAGTACACAACCAGACCAACAGTACACAAGTAACCAGACCAACAGTACACAAGTAACCAGACCAACATTACACAACCAGACCAACAGTACACAACCAGACCCCAGTACACAACCAGACCAACAGTACACAATAACCAGACCAACTGTACACAAGTAACCAGACCAACAGTACACAGAGTAACCAGACCAACAGTACACAACCAGACCAACAGTACACAACCAGACCAACAGTACACAACCAGACCAACAGTATACAAGTAACCAGACCAACAGTACACAACCCAGACCAACAGTACACAAGTAACCAGACCAACAGTACACAAGTACTAGACCAACAGTACACAACCAGACCAACAGTACACAACCAGACCAACAGTATACAAGTAACCAGACCAACAGTACACAACCAGACCAACAGTACACAAGTAACTAGACCAACAGTACACAACCAGACCAACAGTACACAACCAGACCAACAGTATACAAGTAACCAGACCAACAGTACACAACCAGACCAACAGTACACAACCAGACCAACAGTACACAACCAGACCAACAGTATACCAGTAACCAGACCAACAGTACACAACCAGACCAACAGTACACAACCAGACCAACAGTACACAACCAGACCAACAGTATACAAGTAACCAGACCAACAGTACACAACCAGACCAACAGTATACAAGTAACCAGACCAACAGTACACAACCAGACCAACAGTACACAACCATACCAACAGTACACAACCAACCAACAGTATACAAGTAACCAGACCAACAGTACACAACCAGACCAACAGTACACAACCAGACCAACAGTACACAACCAGACCAACAGTACACAACCAGACCAACAGTACACAACCAGACCAACAGTACACAACCAGACCAACAGTACACAACATGAGGCTGTCTAAGCTTGCCCAAGCTGTAGGTTACCGGCTGTAACTGTAAGATTGATCTCAACATAAAGTACATCAAATATAAAGAGCTCTTGCCTAACCCAAGGCGTATGACCCTGGCAGCAAGCTTAACTAGACGAGGCAGGTGTTCGATAGGCCTCGTAAACGTCACCATTACGGTGCTCTTCATTTCACTGAAGCATCGGAATATTGACGCTGTGGTCGAACGCGTCGGACTACAGAGAGTTTATTATTATTATTATTATTATTATTATTATTATTATTATTATTATTATTATTTTGTTATTATCGTCCACAGACGTGGCCAGACATTTACAATGCTAACAAGCATATATACATTTTCTTCTGTCCTCCATGGACAGGGTTAGAGATCTGTTAAACATATAGTTCAGGAATTTATTGAACAATCAACCACAGAAGGTGATTGCAGTGCTTTTAAAATGCTTGGCTAAGCTACAGAAGTATATATATAAAACCCAGATTTACGTATGCCCTTCATAAAGTGTTCGATGTGTCTTTTACATAGTGTCACTAATGTGCATTTACAAAGGTGAAATGGAATTCTGATCAGCTTCCACATATACTTTACACATTCACAAATATATACACACACATATGCGTACATATACATATATATACATATATATACATTCATATATACACACATGCATACATTTGTTTCTTTTACTCTGACAGGGTGAGATAGGTGATAGAGAACCTAGTGTGCAATTAAGCACTTAATCACTGAAGGTGATTGAGATGCTTTCACAAGCTCAGGTTATACATCATTCATTGTATAATTGATACAATACATTGTCAATCTTGGGTACAAGTCCAATATCATCAAGAGTACCAGTACTCATATAGTAATTACACAGTTCAGCATACCTCAGCCCAGGAGGGCGAAAGTCAGACAATATGGGACATTCTACAATATAATGTTCAAGAGAGTGCATGTTTTCTCTTTCACAAAGTTGACACATTGTGTACTCGACATTTGGGTTTTGAGAAAGCTGCCAGATACGTCTATATCCCAGGCGAATTCTGGCCACTATAACATCACATTGCCGGGTTCTTGTTCTATTAGTCCCATATGTGAATGTTTCCTCACGATATCTATCATAATATTTAATGCTACAACTTTCAGGTCTTTGTGAATTTGTTAGGTCGGTGAGATCTTCATTAGATATTGTTTAAGTATTCTCTTTGTCACTGCTAATGAAACACCCATATCAATTTCTACCACTGGTTTTCTACAAGCTGTCTTTGCAAGCATATCAACAGTGACATGCCTTGAGATGCCAACATGTGATGGTATCCATAGGAATTTAATTTCAAATCGGTTTTCTTTATCACTACATAAAGTGGTTGATGTATTCACCTAGTTGTGTACACCTAGTTGTGTACACCTAGTTGTGTACACCTAGTTGTGTACACCTAGTTGTGTACACCTAGTTGTGTACACCTAGTTGTGTACACCTAGTTGTATTTACCTAGTTGTGTACACCTAGTTGTATTCACCTAGTTGTGTACACCTAGTTGTATTTACCTAGTTGTTCTTACGGGGGTTGCGCTCTGCTCTTTCGGCCTGCCTCTCAACTGTCAATCAACTATTGTCTTTTACATAGTGTCATTAATGTGCATTTACAGAGGTGAAATGTAATTCTGACTACAGAGAGTTTAAGGGCACCTTTCCTCCTACAATGATAGTACTTACAGTAACTACTTGCTCGAACGTACAAAAGTGGACGGTTGCCGGCAACAACGGTCGCCGTCTGGACTATTAATAGTACACTAAGGAAATAAGCCAAGAAATAAAACCTAAACATACTTAGGCCAAGTGAAGTCCATATGTGTACTATTAGTCCTAAGAGAGCGTATATTAGGCCTAGGATTGTGTACACAGGTTGTGTCAGGTTATTTAGTTATGTTAAACATTTTTTGTAAGTCTTTTGGGTATAATTCAGAAATAGTAAGTGAACTTTTTGTTCGTGTCTAACAGTCAATTTTTGTACGTTTAATGAAATACTTGATATAAGTGAAATAATTATCACTTATTTTATATATATATATATGTACAAAACTCCACATGATTCTGCCCGACTTAAATCTGTAGCAGCTCCTCATGCAGGGGACTTCCTATTAGCAACCCCAATGTCAGCAACCGGCACCCGTCTCACACCGCAGGCCCTCCGAATTACTGTGGCTCTCCGCCTCCCTGCCCCAATCCACACCGAATACAGGTGTATTTGCGGCGAGGCAGAGGCCGACAGGTATGGACGGCATGGCCATCTCTGCCAAAGGACAGGAGGATGGCATGCAAGATACGGCGAGGTTAACGATATTATCATGAGAAGCCTTACCACAGCCGGTTGTCCAGCAGAGAGAGAGCCCCGTTTCCTAATGTCCCGCAACTCTGATGAGCCTGATGGTCGTCCAGACGGAATCACGGTGAACCCCTGGAAGAATGGTAGACAGTTGGTGTGGGACTACACTTGCGTTTTAACCTTAGCCAACACCTATGTTAACTTCAGTGCTGCACAGGCAAGAGGAGCTGCCAATCACCGGGAAGCGGCCAAGTCACGTAAATACAGAAACCTTGATCACCACTACAATTTTGTCCCATTGCCTCAGAGACACTTGGTGCCTGGGGTAAAAGTGCTGCTAGCTTTTGACGGAGTTGGGGTCTAAGCTAATTGAAACACCTAGAGACCAAAGAGCTGCCAGTTTTTTTCTTTCAGCGCCTTAGTGTGGCGATCCAGAGAGGAAATGCTCACTGAATCAATGGTTCCTGTCCGCCATCTGAGGAGCTGGAGGAGCTCTACAACTTGTGACAAGCAGCCTTGTACCCTGTACGCAACCAGTGTTGTAGCCCTTCTTGTGTAATGAAATTTGAAAATAAAGTTAGATATATACACACCCACACTAAAAGAATAGGGGTGGTAGGGGAAGAAAATAGCAGTGTTCAGTGAGGATCCACAAGGTCTTCTCTGAGTACACATTATTTTCTTCTCCGAGGCTATGGGTCCCTACACTTGCACCAGAGGTGGTACCCTTTTATATGTTATATATAT
>WNGS01120022.1:0-12335 GCA_020271785.1 Procambarus virginalis
CCCGGTGCTTGAATGGCCAGCTCGACCGTGTCGGGGCGAGTCACACACGGGCGACCAGGCCCTGATGACGTCACATCGCACTTTGTCCACGTCCCTAATCCAAAGTAAGTGGAATTTGTATTTAATTTTTACATAGACATGTCAGGGAAGGGAATTTATCATTTTACGAAGAAAAAAGAATTTTTGGGAACACTTCATTTCATGCGCACCGGGGGAATTTCTCAATAAACTCCGCGCAGCACGGGGGTTAACAAGCCGAAATGGTCATCCCCCTTTCTCCAATTCTTTGTGGTTTTTCCGCATTTTATATATATATATATAAATATATATAGTATATATATATATCTATATATATATATTATATATATATATTAATATATATATTATATATATAATATATAATATATATATATATATATATACTTATATATATATATATATATATATATATAATATATATATATATATATATATTACAGTGGTACCTCGAATACGAGTGTCCCTGTATACGAGTTTTTCGGAATACGAGCAGGATTTCCTCGGAAAATGTGTCTCGGAATGCGAGGGTTACCTCGGGACACGAGTTTGTTGATACGCGTCCAGGCTGACCTAGCGCGTGGTGGCCGCGTGGTGGCTGGGCGATCGTCGCCCCTCCGCCCGTCCGCCCCTCAGTTTACCATTGTCTCGCGCTCAGTGACTACCTCTCATCAATTCTTCGCGTGGATTTTCAGTGTATTGTTGGATTTTTGGTGATTTGACTATACAATTTGTTATTATATATATCACCATGAGTCCCAAGAAAGCCAGTGGTAAGGATAAAGGCCAGAAATCCCATGTGAGGATGACAATAGAGGAGAAACAAGAGATAATTCGGAAGCATGAGAACGGTACACGTGTTATTGAACTTTGTAGGCAGTACAACAAAGCCACATCAACAATATGCACTATACTTAAGAAGAAAAATGAGATTATGAGTGCTAAAGTGGCAAAAGGAGTAAGAACAATAACGAAACAAAGACCACAAATACTTGAAGAAGTGGAAAAGTTGTTATTAATTTGGATACACGACAAGGAGTTAAGGGGAGATAGTGTTTCGGAGGCCATTATTTGTGAGAAAGCCAGGGTATTGCACGAAGACCTTCTAAAGAAAACCCCTGGAACGAGTGATGCAGAGACGAAGAGTTTAAGGCAAGCAGGGGCTGGTTTGAAAAATTTAGGAGGAGGAGTGGTATCCATAGTGTTACAAGGCATGGGGAGGCAGCCAGCGCAGACAAACCAGCCGCTGGACGATTTATTGAGGAATTTAAAGAGTTTGCAGAGGCTGAGGGATACCTACCGCAACAAGTGTTTAATTGTGACGAAACAGGACTGTTTTGGAAAAGAATGCCTAAGAGGACATACATTACCAAGGAGGAAAAATCCTTGCCCGGACACAAGCCTATGAAAGATAGGTTTACGCTTATGTTGTGTTCAAATGCGAGTGGCGATTTGAAAATTAAACCCTTACTAGTGTATCATTCTGAAAATCCAAGGGTTTTCAAACAGTATAAAGTGCAGAAAACCCATTTGTGTGTGATGTGGAGGCTAATAAAAAAGCATGGGTGACTAGGCTTATTTTTTCGGAGTGGGTGAATGAAGTGCTGTGCCCTACCATAGAAAATATCTGCAGGAGAAACATTTGCCACTCAAAGCCGTGCTTCTCCTCGACAATGCTCCTGCTCATCCTCGAGGCTTGCAAGATGATGTGTTGCCCCGATACAATAAATTCCTCACAGTTAAATTCCTTCCTCCTAACACCACTTCTTTAATTCAGCCTATGGACAGAAAATCATAGCGAATTTTAAGAAACTTTATGAAAGGGCACTTTTCCGAAAATGTTTTGAAGTGACTGAAGCCACAAACCTCACCCTCAAAGAGTTCTGGAAAGACCATTTTAACATTTGTAGTGCCTTAAAACTCGTTGACAAAGCCTGGCAAGAACTGACTCAAAGAACCCTGATCTCTGGCTGGAGAAAATTGTGGCCTGAATGTGTGAGAGAATTAGACTTTGAGGGGTTTGAGCCTATAAATGATGCGCCTATTGTTGAGGAAATTGTTACTCTAGGCCAGCAAATGGGCTTGGAATTGGATAGTGATGATGTGGAGGAGTTGGTGGAAGAACACAACGAAGAACTGACCACCGAAGAACTCCAAGCCCTTCAACAGGAACAGCAAGACAACGCAGATGAAGATTCTTCAGTGGAGGAGGAGGAGGCAGCAGCGGATGTCCCTTCTGCAGTATTGAAGAAGGTGTGTCAGATGTGGGAAGAGATTCAAACAATTGTTGAAAAGACTCACCCAGAGAAAGCTGTAGTAGGCCGTTGCCTTAATCTTTTCAATGACAATGTGTTGCCTTACTACAGAGAGAGCTTGCGAAGAAGGGAAAAGCAAGCTTCCATGGACAGATATCTGGTGAGAAAATCGAGCAGTGAGCCTCAGCCAGGACCTAGTGGCACTCAGATAAAACGTCCCAGGGAGTGCACACCTGAAAGGTCCTCATTGCCTGATGTGATAATGGAAGGGGACTCCCCTTCCAAACAGTAACTCCTCTCCTCCTCCCCCCTCCTCACCATCTTCCATACGCCTACACCATTCATCAGCAAGGTAAGTAATAACTTGAACAATAGTTTTGTAGGTTTATTTATTAGATGATTAGGTATAAAAATTTAGTTTGATATGGGGTTTTCTGGGGTAGTCAGGAACGGATTATTCATTTCCCATTATTTCTTATGGGGAAATTCGCTTCAGAATACGAGTTTTCGGAATACGAGGCGTCTCCAGGAACCAATTAAACTCTTAACTGAGGTACCATGTATATTATTACACATGGCACCTCGACATACGATTGCCCCTACTTTCAGATAAATTCATCGAGTTCCGATATAAATTTCATAAAAAATGCGACTCGACATCCGATGGTGTCATCGACATCGATATTTGTTGGTACCACGTTCGGGTCGGGCCGAGCGCGGTTCCCTTCACGCGGTCCGACCTGCCTCAGTTTACTACAGCTACCCGCTTATAGAGGAGGCGATCGCCTGCCTATAAAAATTCTGCTTTGTGGTGATTTTTTGCATTTTGGGACATTCAAGTAATATTTTCTATCGCGCCATGTTCCCAAAAAATCGTGGTTTGATAAAAATGCTATCCCAAGATTACCATCCGAGTGCCGGCGGGGAAGTGGTTCAAATAGCTTCGGCTATCACTTCCTTTTGTCCGGTCGTGATGGTCAAGCGGATTAAGGCGTCCCTGTACATACCAGTTGCGTTGCTCCTGGCAGTATGGGTTCGAGTCACTTCTGGGGTGTGAGTTTTCAGTTGCATATAGTCCTGGGGACCATTCAGGCTTGTTCGCATTTGTGTTCCTCACGTGTTGCCCCAAAAATGAGGTGATTTGATAAAATGCTATGCCCAAGATTACCATCCGAGTGCCGGCGGGGAAGTGGTTCAAATAGCTTCGGCTATCACTTCCTTTTGTCCGGTCGTGATGGTCAAGCGGATTAAGGCGTCCCTGTACATACCAGTTGCGTTGCTCCTGGCAGTATGGGTTCGAGTCACTTCTGGGGTGTGAGTTTTCAGTTGCATATAGTCCTGGGGACCATTCAGGCTTGTTCGCATTTGTGTTCCTCACGTGTTGCCCCAAAAAATGAGGTGATTTGATAAAATGCTATGCCCAAGATTACCATCCGAGTGCCGGCGGGGAAGTGGTTCAAATAGCTTCGGCTATCACTTCCTTTTGTCCGGTCGTGATGGTCAAGCGGATTAAGGCGTCCCTGTACATACCAGTTGCGTTGCTCCTGGCAGTATGGGTTCGAGTCACTTCTGGGGTGTGAGTTTTCAGTTGCATATAGTCCTGGGGACCATTCAGGCTTGTTCGCATTTGTGTTCCTCACGTGTTGCCCCAAAAATGAGGTGATTTGATAAAATGCTATGCCCAAGATTACCATCCGAGTGCCGGCGGGAAGTGGTTCAAATAGCTTCGGCTATCACTTCCTTTTGTCCGGTCGTGATGGTCAAGCGGATTAAGGCGTCCCTGTACATACCAGTTGCGTTGCTCCTGGCAGTATGGGTTCGAGTCACTTCTGGGGTGTGAGTTTTCAGTTGCATATAGTCCTGGGGACCATTCAGGCTTGTTCGCATTTGTGTTCCTCACGTGTTGCCCCAAAAATGAGGTGATTTGATAAAATGCTATGCCCAAGATTACCATCCGAGTGCCGGCGGGGAAGTGGTTCAAATAGCTTCGGCTATCACTTCCTTTGTCCGGTCGTGATGGTCAAGCGGATTAAGGCGTCCCTGTACATACCAGTTGCGTTGCTCCTGGCAGTATGGGTTCGAGTCACTTCTGGGGTGTGAGTTTTCAGTTGCATATAGTCCTGGGGACCATTCAGGCTTGTTCGCATTTGTGTTCCTCACGTGTTGCCCCAAAAATGAGGTGATTTGATAAAATGCTATGCCCAAGATTACCATCCGAGTGCCGGCGGGGAAGTGGTTCAAATAGCTTCGGCTATCACTTCCTTTTGTCCGGTCGTGATGGTCAAGCGGATTAAGGCGTCCCTGTACATACCAGTTGCGTTGCTCCTGGCAGTATGGGTTCGAGTCACTTCTGGGGTGTGAGTTTTCAGTTGCATATAGTCCTGGGGACCATTCAGGCTTGTTCGCATTTGTGTTCCTCACGTGTTGCCCCAAAAATGAGGTGATTTGATAAAATGCTATGCCCAAGATTACCATCCGAGTGCCGGCGGGGAAGTGGTTCAAATAGCTTCGGCTATCACTTCCTTTGTCCGGTCGTGATGGTCAAGCGGATTAAGGCGTCCCTGTACATACCAGTTGCGTTGCTCCTGGCAGTATGGGTTCGAGTCACTTCTGGGGTGTGAGTTTTCAGTTGCATATAGTCCTGGGGACCATTCAGGCTTGTTCGCATTTGTGTTCCTCACGTGTTGCCCCAAAAATGAGGTGATTTGATAAAATGCTATGCCCAAGATTACCATCCGAGTGCCGGCGGGGAAGTGGTTCAAATAGCTTCGGCTATCACTTCCTTTTGTCCGGTCGTGATGGTCAAGCGGATTAAGGCGTCCCTGTACATACCAGTTGCGTTGCTCCTGGCAGTATGGGTTCGAGTCACTTCTGGGGTGTGAGTTTTCAGTTGCATATAGTCCTGGGGACCATTCAGGCTTGTTCGCATTTGTGTTCCTCACGTGTTGCCCCAAAAATGAGGTGATTTGATAAAATGCTATGCCCAAGATTACCATCCGAGTGCCGGCGGGGAAGTGGTTCAAATAGCTTCGGCTATCACTTCCTTTTGTCCGGTCGTGATGGTCAAGCGGATTAAGGCGTCCCTGTACATACCAGTTGCGTTGCTCCTGGCAGTATGGGTTCGAGTCACTTCTGGGGTGTGAGTTTTCAGTTGCATATAGTCCTGGGGACCATTCAGGCTTGTTCGCATTTGTGTTCCTCACGTGTTGCCCCAAAAATGAGGTGATTTGATAAAATGCTATGCCCAAGATTACCATCCGAGTGCCGGCGGGGAAGTGGTTCAAATAGCTTCGGCTATCACTTCCTTTTGTCCGGTCGTGATGGTCAAGCGGATTAAGGCGTCCCTGTACATACCAGTTGCGTTGCTCCTGGCAGTATGGGTTCGAGTCACTTCTGGGGTGTGAGTTTTCAGTTGCATATAGTCCTGGGGACCATTCAGGCTTGTTCGCATTTGTGTTCCTCACGTGTTGCCCCAAAAATGAGGTGATTTGATAAAATGCTATGCCCAAGATTACCATCCGAGTGCCGGCGGGGAAGTGGTTCAAATAGCTTCGGCTATCACTTCCTTTTGTCCGGTCGTGATGGTCAAGCGGATTAAGGCGTCCCTGTACATACCAGTTGCGTTGCTCCTGGCAGTATGGGTTCGAGTCACTTCTGGGGTGTGAGTTTTCAGTTGCATATAGTCCTGGGGACCATTCAGGCTTGTTCGCATTTGTGTTCCTCACGTGTTGCCCCCAAAAATGAGGTGATTTGATAAAATGCTATGCCCAAGATTACCATCCGAGTGCCGGCGGGGAAGTGGTTCAAATAGCTTCGGCTATCACTTCCTTTTGTCCGGTCGTGATGGTCAAGCGGATTAAGGCGTCCCTGTACATACCAGTTGCGTTGCTCCTGGCAGTATGGGTTCGAGTCACTTCTGGGGTGTGAGTTTTCAGTTGCATATAGTCCTGGGGACCATTCAGGCTTGTTCGCATTTGTGTTCCTCACGTGTTGCCCCAAAAATGAGGTGATTTGATAAAATGCTATGCCCAAGATTACCATCCGAGTGCCGGCGGGGAAGTGGTTCAAATAGCTTCGGCTATCACTTCCTTTTGTCCGGTCGTGATGGTCAAGCGGATTAAGGCGTCCCTGTACATACCAGTTGCGTTGCTCCTGGCAGTATGGGTTCGAGTCACTTCTGGGGTGTGAGTTTTCAGTTATATATATATATATATATATATATATATATATATATTGGTGTATACTGGCAGCAGGTTTTCTTTTACACATGTCTCATTGAATATGACCGCATATTCTGTATTTACTATCTTCTGATTTAGGGCTTCTATCCCTCTAACTATTTTCTTAGCATCAGGGCTTAGCTGAAATAGGAGTTCTCCAAAACTCATTTTCGTAATTTCTGGGTGAAGAAAAGATGTGGATTACTATAGAATGTATTACACTTATTTAAACATTTGCACGACGTTTCGAACCTCCATGGTTCATTCTCAAGTGAGGAAATGTTACAATGTGGTTTGATTATATACCCGCACTGGGTCAGGTGATAATATATATATATATATATATATATATATATATATATATATATATATATATATATATATATATATATATATATATATATATACAGTGGTACCTCGCGTAACGAATTTAATCCGTCCTATGTTTCTATGTTCGTCATGTGAAACGGACGTCATACAAAACGAGTGTCCCCCATGTAACCAGGGTGATGCACTGTGTTTATTGTGAAATTCCCCCAGTGTGCATGACATCAAATGTTCCCCAAAATATCATTTTTCTTTGTAAAATGATAAATTACCTTCCCTGAACATGTCTATGTAAACAATAATTACCAAATTCAACTTACTTCGGCTGTGAGGGCGTGGACAAGGTGCGCTGTGACGTCATCAGGGGCTGGTCGCCCGTGTGTGAGGTTCCCAGACACG
The DNA here is from genome assembly GCA_020271785.1 of Procambarus virginalis. NCBI lineage: Eukaryota > Metazoa > Arthropoda > Malacostraca > Decapoda > Cambaridae > Procambarus > Procambarus virginalis. The sequence continues at coordinate 7,238 of WNGS01120022.1, forward strand.
GTCGTGCAGGCCATTCAAGCACCGCTTGTTGCCACAAATATATTTTCAAATATTTTTTCTATGTATTTCCAATGCGGTTTTATTTGTTTCCTTTATCGTATATGATGCATATTTGTGACCTTTACAATATGTATGCAGTAGAATGTTCATAATTTTTCATGGAACTGTGATACATGTGTCAGTAATGTGTCCACAATAAATGTTTATTGTCACAATATTACGTGGAAAAAAAGTCACTAATATTACAATATGTACAGTTTCACATACTATTTACACAGTAACACACTGTATTACACACTCAGTACTTTGGAGGTGCGTAATAGTCAACGAAGTAGTCCATGGCACACAGCGCGACTTTGCTCTCCTTGCACCAGCTACACATAGATTTTCGTTTCCTGTTTCATCGTTCTGTGTGCTTGCAAATAACGCACTCGCGTGCACCCTTGGCTTTAGTACTTGTAGGTGGTATGTAGCCAAGCTTGTAAAGCATAAGGTAGTATTGAAACGATTATAGGAAAAGCTCAATTTGTAAGGTAGTCTTGAAAAGATTGCTTTGTAAGGTCCCACACAGGAAGAGATTAAGCTAGCATCAAAGAGTGTCCATCAGTCAAGAAGAGATTCAGCTAGCCTCAAAGAGTGTCCATCAGTTAGGAAGGGATTCAGATATTCTTGAAAATACCTATGGACAACACCACCATGGAAGCCGCTAACACTGTTCATCTATGCTACTTGTATCAGATGCATCATCACTGAACGCAGAAAACGATTCATCTCTGTATCATCTATATAAATTGGAGATGGCAAGGGTGGCGCTCAGAGCTACAACTGGATACGCTCCCTGTATCCTCCTCATAGGTGCTGTATCACTGGCATCTGACCGTTGTGTTAAGCCCTTATTGTGCCTAGCTTCACCAATGTTATGACCCTTATGTTCTTCAAATAATAGGGTCTGAATTGCACCGACTGAGCGCAGTCTTTCAACACCGTGTCGGACAGGTGTTTGAGAGCCAGAGGCACGTGTGCCACAAATGGTTGCTCACGCAGTACTAACCCAGCCAGCAGCCCTAGTCTTTCATATTCGTTATAGCAAAAGGTTCGTTCAGTGTTTGTTGGGTAGGCTGCTCCATTATGACAATCTTTCTTTGTTTCAAATCTGTTTCATTTGTTTTGTATTTCTCACTTCCGTCTCTATACACCGAGCAGCCTACCCGACAAACACTGAACAAACCTTTATGGCATTTGTTCATTTTTCAAATTGTTTCAACAGTTCTTTTATTTTTTGTTTTTTTTTATTTAAGAAACATAAAGCAGCCGACCTGTAGACCACCGAACAAACCTTTTTGACATTTGTACTGGTTTTCGAAATTCTTCATTTTTTTATTATTTACGTTTTTTGTATGTAAGAAACATGGAGCAGCCTACCTGCCGACCACCAAACGAACCTTTCCACAATAAGACAAATGAAAAATAAATATTGAACACATTTGAAGAAATGAAAATATCATAATGGTTTATTGAGTGTATATGTAAGGTAGGCTGCGCCATTATTGAGACGTAAATGACAAATACAAAACAAATGGAACACATTTGAAACAAAGAAAGATAGTTATAATGGAGCAGCCTACCTGCCAAACATCGAACGAACCTTTTTGACATTTGTTGTATATCAGACATTTCATTTCTTTTTTCTTACAAAAACGTCAATGCTTTGTAACATCTCAGCAGTCACCCCTTTATATCCCAGCATCATTAGCATCTTTAACCCTTAACATGCTCGGGGTCAAATATCCTGCCATCTGCACAGGCGCATGTCATTTGGAAAAAAAAAAAATTTTTTTTTTTGCTAATCTGTTAAGTTTCGTTCACTGATCACGGAAAAATAAAAAAAATCTATTGTACTTACTTTTGTTGCAATAGAGCCGGCAAGATGAGCGGTGACGTCACACTCTGCATGTTCGCTCATGCAGTACACGCCTGAGAGGCGTTGCGCGGCGTCCCGCAACAGCCAGAGTTGCCACAAATATATTTTCGCTCTATTTATTTACAATGTCTAGGTGCATTTTATCCATTTATTTTGCACTAAATTTGTTTCAAATAATGTTTGAACATATTTTGTATCAATAATTGTTGCATATTTGAGTATACACAGGCGCACACATCTGTTTTCAATTACGGCAATATAATATGTCATTACAGTCTATTGTATGTTCTGCTTATACTGTCTCCACTCGATCATCCGGACTATATGGGAAGGACCCCCAACCGGATTATCACGTTTTTCGGATAATGGTACTTTTTCACCTACGAGTCCAAAAGTGACCATTTCCAACAATTTTTATACTACAAACGACATAATTTGAATTGCCTTGCCACATATAATTATTAGATATTCAACTAGAAACCTCAACTTACCTTGTTGGTGTTCGTCTTCTTGATTGATGCCACACATCTTGAAGTTAGGAATTGTTAACAATTTACGAAACCTATACTAACACAACACTAAAATTAACACTTAAAATTACTGTACAGTTCATTAAGCAAAGTTAGTTTTGACTGCCAGCTGCTGAAGCCTCACTGGTTGAAGGTGCGTGGCTTGCCTGTGGCGCCTCACTGGTTGAACAACACGTAACTTGTCTTTAATTGCCAGGACAACCTTCTTCCTCTTAACACCTCCAGAACGATTGATGCTGCTACCAGACATAGTCTTGGCCAAAAATGTTTAAAGTTACTATGAAAATAAAAAAGATATTTAAAAAAATATTTCACTAATGGCGCAGCACTGTGACACCTCACTCGTTGATGTGTATAACAGTAACGGGTCTTGGCCAAAAATGTTCAAAGTTACTATGAAAATAAAAAAGTTATTTAAAAAAATATTTCACTAATGGCGCAGCACTGTGTATAACACGAGGGATGGACGCACATGGGTTGACCAGTGTTGGACAAGTCCACTTGGCGTGGGGCAGCTATACCACCTTACGTAGGCTGCCAGGAGAATATTTTTTAAGGAAACTTCAGCCTGTGCACATTGCTTTTAGAAAACTTATTTATTTGTTATTACATAATTACTAGTACTTATTTCATTTGTTTTTGTTCTAAAATTAATGGTAATTCCTGTACACAGGTGGTCCCTCCCGACGCTCTCCTCCCACCCTCCCGACACCACCCACCCACCCCACCCCCTCCTACACCATGCGCCTCGAGTCACGGGCAGACGGGATTAATACCGTATGGCCCGCCTCATGTTTTCATATACCTATATTCGTCCAAACTCTCGTTAATCCGGTTCCTGTGGCTATTTTGGCCGGATATTGTGATAACTTTATCCGATTGCGATTTTGGCCGTATTAAGGCGTTTTTCGGATGTTCGAATCCCGGATAATCGCGGGGTTACAGTTTTTGTATATATTTACACACACGTACACGCTAACTGCTTATATGTTTACATATTTACACACTCGCACACGCTGTACACACTTAGAAGTTTTCTAGACTGTGGTAGTCATTGAAGCACTTGACAGCACATAATGGGATACCACACGTTTCACACCATGTTTGTACAAGCTTCTGTTTCTGGTCTCTACGTGTCGTTGTTTTACACACCAAGCAATCACGTTGGCCTATTGCACGCTTCCCAGCTGGTGGCAAATACTCGAGTCTGTGAGCTAGGAAGCCTTCAGTGTGAGCGAGGCATGGAGCACCAGCATGCTGCAACAGTGGGTTTATGATGGGCCGCTGAATCCCTGGGACATCTTTTGCAAACTTCCCTAATAACTGTATTGCAGCATCAAATACAAAGTCACGGAAAGTGGGCTTACGTCCAGTCCTCACAAGGTACATGTTGAAACAGTTCAGCATGCTCATGTCCACAAGATGGAAGAACACTTTTTTCGTCCACCTACATGTCTTCCGCACACACTCTGCAGTGCCAATCATCATGTCTGATTTATCAATCAACCGCATGTTGATATTATAGTCTAAAACACAGTCTGGCTTATATAGTGGTGCGTTTGTTTTATGGCTCACTTTCCCACTGTTCACCATTGTTCCATCATGAATTGTAGTCAACAAGTTCACCTCTCGTTTGTCTTTCCACCGAACTGACAGAATGTTATCACTTTTCCTTCTCTGACACTCACCAACTGCAATGTCGGTGTCAAACACAGGCATTTCCCTTCGTTGTGCTTTACTGTAGCAACCAATCCGGTTCTATTTTCTAGCAAGAACCGAGCTAGCAAGGGACTTGTATAGTAATTATCCGTGTATAAAATGTGTCCCTTGTTCATCCACGGAGCCATGATGGTGTTCACTACACTCCCCGAGAATCCATGTTCGTCGTTACCGGGAATGTCTACATCACTAGCCGGGTACAAAATCATGTGTAACACGTATCCTGTCTCACAATCACAAAGAACAAAAAATTTCAGGCCAAATCGGTTTCGTTTTGAGGGAATGTACTGTTTGAATGGAACACATCCCTTGAAAAGTACGAGAGATTCATCAACCACCAGCTTCTGTGCTGGTACGTAAAATCTCTGAATTTTCCAATAACATCGTTCATGTAGTGCCTCACTCGCCACAGTCTATCATCAGGTGTTCGGTCCTGAACACTTCCAAAATGTAGACACCTGAGGAGTATCTGAAACCTGTCTCGTGACATATATTTACCGAATAAAGGTATTACCTAAGTGTTAATTACCTAAGTGTAGTTACAGGATGAGAGCTACGCTCGTGGTGTCCCGTCTTCCCAGCACTCTTTGTCATATAACGCTTTGAAACTACTGACGGTCTTGGCCTCCACCACCTTCTCCCCTAACTTGTTCCAACCGTCTACCACTTTATTTGCGAAAGTGAATTTTCTTATATTTCATATATATATATATATATATATATATATATATATATATATATATATATATATATATATATATATAGATATACATACAGATATGATATATAATATATCTATATATATACAGTAGATGATATATAATAGATTATATATATATATAATATATATTATATATATAATATATATATACATACGATATAATATTGTATATAGGATATATCAGTTGTTGGCACTGTATGGTCCTTG
>WNGS01120027.1:0-11161 GCA_020271785.1 Procambarus virginalis
AAACACACACACAACACACACACACACACACACACACACACACACACACACACACACACACACACACACACACCACACACACACACACACACACACACACACACACACACACACACACACCACACACACACACACAGGGCAAGCGGGATGGTAAGACAACAGAACGAAGCTGGAGGAGAGGGACTGGACGAGTCATTCATGGAGATGATTGTTAAGGCATGGAAGGAAGTCAGTGGGGAATTGAAGGACCTGAGAGAAACTATATATAAGCTGCAGACAGAACTAAGTGCAGCGCAAGAGGAGATAAAAAGCCTAAAAACAGGCCCTCCTCAGACTCTGGCCCAGGGGACCAACCCCCAGGTACCAGGAGATGTAGCAATGGCAGGGACCGCAACAATTGGCCCAACCTTTGCTGAAATGATGAAGAGCCCAGGAGCAATGTCCACAGTCAAGGAAGTTGTAATGAAAGCAGTAACCTCACAGGAGGCAGCTAGATGCACGAGCCAGCTAATGGAAAGGAAAAGAGCTGTAGTAGTGGTAGGTGTGAAGGAACAAGAGGGCTCCACAAGGGAGGAATCGAGGGCTAAAGACAAAGCTGAAGTGGCAGGGATATTAAAGGAGATAGGAATGGAAGGGGCTGAACGAGACATAGAACAGTTTTTCCGGATTGGCCAGTACAACAGAGACAAAAAGAGATTGATCAAGGTAGTATTCAAGAGCGAGGACATCAAAGAAGACATCCTAGTAAAGAAGAGCAAACTGAGGTATGCAAGGAACTACAAAGAGGTATATGTTCAGAGAGACATGACCAGAGACGAGATAGTAAGGGCAGCAGATGCAAGGAAAAGGCGCAAGGAGAGGGAAGGGAGCCAGGGAACCTCAGCCTCCAACCCAGCAATCCCAGAGGGGAGTGGGGAGCCCCAGTCCAGCAACCCAGGAACCCCAGGGGGGAATGCAACACCCCAGCACACCACCCAATAGGGCCCTCCTCCCCCAGCACAAACCCTTCCTTGCCCCTGCACAACGCCCATCAGGAAACCCAAATCCTCCCCCTCCCCTTACCCCAAGTAGCCCCTGCTTCCCCAGCCCCTGGTCTTCTTCCTGCCCCAAGCAGGCCTGAGCAAGACCAAAGCCCTCTATCCCCCACTCCATCTCCCTCCAAACCCCTGTCAACTACACTGCAGGAGGGCGTGCCCTTTCCCCAAGCAATCCCTGCTCCCTCACCCCCAGGACTTCCTCCTGCCCCAAGCAGGCCTGAGGAAGACCTAAGCCCTCCATCCCCCACTCCACCTCCCCTTGAACCCCTGGAAACTACCTCACAGGAGGAGGAGCCTACCCAAGTAACATTGACCATAGAACAACTTCCTACACTTGTGGGGAGTGAGGGTGAAATTGGATACAAGAAAGTGAGCTTCAAGGTAATGTACTCAAACATTGATGGGATTACCAATAAAGCAAGTGAACTGGCTGAAAGGGTGCAAGAAGAAAACCCTGATGTAATAGGACTAACAGAAACAAAATTGTCAGGAGTCATAACAGATGCTGTGTTTCCAAAGGACTACTATATAGTAAGGAAAGAGAGGGAGGGGAGAGGAGGTGGAGGAGTGGCCCTGCTGATAAGGAAGGACTGGAGTTTTGATGAGATGGAAATTCCGGGCTGTGACGGATTCAGAGATTACATAACAGGAACTATAACAATGGGTGGACCTAAGATAATAGTGGCAGTCATGTACAACCCTCCCCTAAATGACAGAAGACCAAGACAGGAGTTTGATAGGAACAACATGGCAACCATTAATATAATAGAGAGAGCAGCTTCAGTTGCCTGCAGGAATGGCTCCAGACTCTTAATCATGGGCGATTTCAACCATGGAAAGATAGACTGGGAGAATGGGGACCCACATGGTGGTGCAGATACGTGGAGAGCTAAACTCTTGGAAGTGGCAACAAGGAATTTTCTGAGCCAGCATGTCAAGGAACCCACAAGAGTGAGAGGCAATGATGAACCAGCTAGACTCGACTTGATATTCACCCTGAATGAGTCAGAAATAAGGGAAGTCAAAGTGGAAGCCCCCATAGGAATGAGTGACCACAGTGTACTGACCTTTGAGTACTTGGTGGAGGTAGGGATAACCTATCCAAGGATGGGAGTGGAGGGAAAAAGACTGAATTACCGAAGAGGAAAATATGAAGAGATGAGGAGCTTCCTCAGAGGAATACCATGGGAAACAGAACTTAGAGACAAGAATGTGCAGGTCATGATGGATTTTGTCACCCAGAAGTGCCAGGAAGCTGCAGACAGGTTTATCCCTGTCCAAAAGGAGAAAAACGAAAAACAACAGAAAAACCCATGGTTCAACCAGGAATGCAAGGTAGCGAAGCAACTGAGTAAAAGAACATGGAGAAATTACAGAAATAACAGAACACCAGAGAGCAGGGAGAGATACCAGAGGGCCAGAAATGAGTACCTCAGAGTGAGGAGAGAAGCAGAGAGACAGTTTGAAAATGACATCGCGAGTAAAGCCAAGACCCAACCAAAGCTGCTCCACAGCCACATCAGGAGGAAAACAGCAGTGAAAGAACAAGTGATGAAGCTGCGAAAAGCGGAGAACAGATACACAGAGAATGACAAGGAGGTGTGTGAAGAACTCAACAAGAGATTCCAGGAGGTCTTCACAATAGAACAAGGAGAAGCCCCTGCACTAAATGAGGAGGTGGCAAACCAAGCAACCTTGGAGGAATTTGACCTCACCAGTGATGAGGTCAAAAGGTGTCTGCTGGAGCTGGATGTGACAAAGGCTGTTGGGCCTGACAGAATCTCACCATGGATACTAAAGGAAGGTGCAGAAGCACTAAGTGTGCCACTCTCTATGGTGTATAACAGGTCACTGGAAACAGGAGACTTACCAGAAAGTTGGAAGACAGCTAACGTGGTCCCAATATACAAAAAGGGTGACAGGCAAGAGGCACTGAATTACAGGCCAGTTTCCTTAACTTGTATACCATGCAAGGTAATGGAGAAGATCGTGAGGAAAAGGCTCGTAGAGCATCTAGAGGGAAATAACTTTGTAACGCACCACCAACATGGGTTCAGGGATGGTAAATCGTGCCTCACAGGTTTAATAGAATTTTATGACCAAGCAACAAAAATTAGGCAGGAAAGAGAAGGGTGGGCCGACTGCATTTTCCTGGATTGCCAAAAAGCCTTTGACACAGTACCGCACAAAAGGCTGTTAAAAAAGTTGGAGCAACAGGCAGGAGTAAAAGGGAAGGTGCTCCAGTGGATAAGGGAGTACTTAAGCAACAGGAAACAGCGAGTAACGGTGAGGGGGGAGACATCAGAGTGGCGAGATGTCACCAGCGGAGTCCCACAGGGCTCAGTACTTGGACCCATCCTGTTTCTAATATATGTGAACGATCTTCCGGAGGGTATAGACTCATTCCTCTCAATGTTTGCTGATGATGCAAAAATTATGAGAAGAATCAAGACGGATGAAGATAGACAGAGACTACAGGATGACCTGGATAAACTGGAGGAATGGTCTAGAAAATGGCTGCTAAAGTTCAACTCGGGAAAGTGTAAGGTGATGAAATTAGGAGAAGGGAGCAGGAGGCTGAACACAAGGTATCATTGGGAGGGGAAATCCTGCAAGAGTCAAATAGAGAGAAAGATCTGGGGGTTGATATCACACCGAACCTGTCCCCAGAAGCCCACATCAAAAGAATATCATCAGCGGCATATGCTAGACTGGCCAACATAAGAACTGCCTTTAGAAATTTGTGTAAGGAATCTTTCAGAACCCTGTATACCACTTATGTAAGACCAATCCTGGAGTATGCAGCTCCAGCCTGGAGTCCATACCTAGTTAAACACAAGACAAAGTTAGAGAAGATTCAGCGGTATGCCACCAGGCTCGTCCCGGAACTGAGAGGATTGAGCTACGAGGAAAGGCTAAAGGAGCTGAACCTCACATCCCTGGAAAACAGAAGAGTAAGGGGAGACATGATAACCACCTACAAAATTCTCAGGGGAATTGACAGGGCGGACAAAGACAAACTCTTCACCACGGGTGGGACACGAACAAGGGGACACAGGTGGAAACTTAGTACCCAGATGAGCCACAGAGACGTTAGAAAGAATTTTTTCAGTGTCAGAGTAGTTAATAAATGGAATGCACTAGGAAGTGATGTGGTGGAGGCTGACTCCATACACAGTTTCAAATGTAGATATGATAGAGCCCAGTAGGCTCAGGAATCTGTACACCTGTTGATTGACAGTTGAGAGGCGGGACCAAAGAGCCAAAGCTCAACCCCCGCAAGCACAATTAGGTGAGTACAATTAGGTGAGTACACACACACACACATTCACGCACAGTATGAAAGCAAAGTATGTGAGCACACAGGGCATGTATGAAAGCACAGGATCTGAACAAATGGGCGTGGAGGACCTTACGAAATAACAAAACACCAGACAGTAGAGAGAGATACCAGAGAACCACACTAACGAGTATGTTAGTGTGAGAAGAGAAGCTAAGTAAAAGTATGAAAATTATATTGCTAATGAAGCCAAGACCGAACCAAAGCTACTACATAGTCACATCAGGAGGAAAACAACAGTGATGATGAAACAGGTGACGAAAATTAGAACGGGTGAGGACAGGTACACAGAGAATGACAAAGAGGTGTGTGAAGAACTCAATAAGAGGTTCCAGGAGGTCTTTACAATTGAACAAGGAGAGGTCACTGCGCTAGGAGAGGTGGCAGTAAACCAGGCGGCCTTGGAAGGGTTCGAAATTACAAGAAATGAGGTCAAGAGGCACCAATTGGATCTGGACGAGAAAGGCTGTAGGCCTAGACGGAATCTCACCACGGGAATTGAAAGAGTGTGCAGGAGCGCTTTGCTTGCCACTCTCCACAGTGTATAGTAAGTCACTGGAAATGGGAGACCTACCAGAAATATGGCAGACGACAAGTGTAGTCCCAATATACAAAAAGGGTGCCAGACAAAAGGCACTGAACTACAGGCCCTTGTCCTTAACTTGTATACCATGCAAGGTGATGGAGAAGAAAAAATTAGTAAAACATCTGGAGAGAAGGGACTTCATGACAACCCATCAACATGAATTCAGAGAGGGTAAATCTTGCCTTACAGGCTTAATAGAATTCTACGATCAGGTGACAAAGATTAGGCAAGAAAGAGAAGAATGGGAGGACTACATTTTTTTGGAGTGTCGGAAAGCCTTTGACACAGTACCTCATAAATGGATGATGCATAAGATGGAGAAGCAGGTAGGAGTAACTGGTAGGGCGCTCCAGTGGATAAGGAAGTTATCCTTCGTAAGCAATAGGAAGCAGAGAGTTACAGTGAGGGGTGAGACCTCAGATTGGCATGAAGTCACCAGTGGAGTCCCACAGGGCTCTTTACTCGGACCTATCCTGTTTCTGATATACACAAATGATCTCCCAGGAGGTATAGACTCATTCCTCTCAATGTTTGCTGACGACGCCATAATTATGAGAAGGATGAAGATAGAAGAGGACAGCTTGAGGTTTCAGGAAGACCTGGACAAGCTGCAAGAATGGTGTAACAAATGGTTGTTAGAGTTTAACCCAAGCAAATGCAATGTAATGAAGATAGGCGCAAGGAGCAGGAGACCAGATACAAGGTATTATTTGGGAGATGAAATACTTCAAGTGTCTGAGAGAGAGAAAGACCTGGGGGTTGATATCACGCCAGAGCTGTCCCCTGAAGCTCATATCAAGAGGATAACATACGCAGCATATGCCAGATTGGCTAACATAAGAACGGCCTTTAGAAACATGTGTAAGAAATATTTCAGAACTTTGTATACTGCCTATGTCAGACCAATTCTGGAGTATGCGGCTCCAGCATGAAGTCCATATCTAGTCACGCATAAGAATAAACTGGAAAAGGTTCAAAAGTTTGCCACCAGACTAGTACCCGAACTGAGGGGTATGAGCTACGAGGAGAGGCTACGGGAATTAAACCTCACGTCACTTGGAGACAGAAGAGTTAGAGGGGACATGATCACCACATACAAGATTCTCAGAGGAATTGATAGGGTTGATAAAGACAGGCAATTTACCACAAGGGGCACACGCACTAGGGGACACAGGTGGAAATTGAATGCCCAAATGAGCCATAGAGACGATAGAAAGTATTTTTTTCAGTGTCAGAGTAGTAGACAAAATGGAAGTGATATTGTGGAGGCTGCCTCCATACACAGTTTCAAGAAAAGATATGATAGAGCCCAGTAGGCTCAGGAACCTGTACATTAGTTGATTGACTGTTGTGAAGGCAGGACCAAAGAGCCAGAGTTCAACTCCCTCAAGTACAATTAGGTAAGTACACACACACACACACACAGAATAATATAGGAAAATGGGATATTTATTTATTTATATATTTAATTATTTATTTGTTATACAAAAAAAAATTATTATTGACAATTAGTGTTCAATGTTTCCAAAGGCCTAAGAAATCAGTCGGCGGCTGGTCCGACCAACTTTTTGTAACTTCACACAGTAACGTCCTGAAGTGCCTGTGCGAGGTCATCCGTGTTGCTTTGTCCACGGGCCTCTAGTTTTTCGTCCCTCTTTTTGTGAAACAAAATCATTGTTTTGGTGAGCTGGCATTGTTGCTCAAATATTTGTTGTTGCAGCTCTTTTTCTTTTGTTTATAATATTCCAGTTCCCGACGTTTCCGTTCACAGTTTATTGCAGCCATTTCACTGTTTACATGCAGTTTCCTGCTGTTTGCGGCCGCTTTCTAGCCATCCCTCGAAAGACTGATCATTTTCTAGCCATCTCATGAAGGACTCTTCTTCATCGACTTCGTTAGATGACGCAGTCATTGTTGACTTCGTCATAGCTCGGAGGTTGAAGGAGTCTTCAGATGCCTTCAAGGATACATTGTCCTTTATGAAGTATTGTTTGTAAGGCTTTGTTGCCATATGACAGAGGAATAATAAATATCTAAGATAGAGAAAAATTAGTGAGGGAGTTGTAAAAATTTTTACAGGAAGGGATATGTTGTGGTGACGATGATGAGCAAAGGCGTAGTCATGGTGATGATGATGGGAGTGTAGTTATGGGGCGATGATGATGGAAGTGTAGTAATATAGTGATAATGATGGGAGTGTAGTAATGTGGTGATGATGATGATGATGGGAGAGTAGTAATGTACTGATGAAGTTGGCGGGAGGGGTAATGTAATGATGATTGTGAAAGTGGAGTAATGTGTGATCATGATGAGAGTGGAGTAATGTGATGATGATGATAGGAGTTGAGTAATATGGTGATGATGATGGCAGTGAAGTAATAAAGTGATGATGATGAGTGGAGTAATTTTGTTATGATGATAATAGTGGAGTAATGTGGTGATACTGATGAGAGTGAAGTATTGTGGTGATGACGGGAGTGGAGTAATGTAGTGATGATGATGCGAGTGGTGTAATGGGGTGATGCTCTTCGAAGTAGAGTAATGTAATGATGATAATGAGAGTGTATTAATGCAGTGATGATGATGATGGGAGTGGGGTAATGTGGTGATAGTGATGGGAGTAGAGTAGGCATCCATCAGTCTCAGGAGTAGAGTAATGTGGTGATAAGGGTGAGAGTGATGATGATGATGGGAGTGGGGTAATGTGGTGATGATGATCGAAGTAGAGTAATGTGGTAATGATGATAAGTGTGTAGTAATGTTATGATGATGATGGTAGTGTAGTAATGTGGTGATTATTGTGGGAGTGTAGTAGCCGTGGTGATGAAGTTGGGAGTGTATTAGTCGTGAGGATGTTTTAGGGAGTGTAGTAATGTGGGGATGATGATGGGAGTGTAATACTTTGATGATAATGATGATAAGAGTGTAATACTGTGATGATAATGATGAAATGGAGTAATGTGGTGAGGATGATGGGAGTGTAGTAATGTGGTGATAATGATAGGAGTGTGGTAATGAGGTGAAGATGATGGGATTGAAGTAATGTGATGAATATGATGACAGTGTAGTAATATAGTGATGATAATGGGAATGAAGTAATGTTGTGATGAGGATGGGAGTGATGTAATGTGGTGATGATGTTTGGAGTGTAGTAGTAATAGTGATGATGATGGATTTGTTGTGATGATGCTGGGAGTAGAGCAATGTAGTGATGATGATGGGAGTGTAATAATGTTAAAATGATGATGGGAGTGAAGTAATGTTGTGATGATGATGAACTTGTAGTAATGTGGTAATCATTATGGGAATGTCCTGATTCGGTTATGATGTTGGGAGTTGAATAATGTAGGGATGATGATGGGAGTGTAGTAATGTTGTGATGATGTTATGAGTGAAGAAATGTTGTGATGATGATTTGAGTGAGTTAGTCGTGGTGATGATGTTCATAGTCGTGATGATGTTGTTGGGAGTGTAGTAATGTGGTGATGATGATGATGAGAGTGGAGTAATGTTGTGATGATAATGGGAGTAAAGTTACGTGGTGATAATGATGATGTGAGTGTAGTAATGTGGTAATGATGGTGATAATGATGGTGATGATATTGGGAGTGAGGTAATGTGGTGATTTTTTTTTGCAGGGATATTCCTGCGTGGGCCCTAAACCTCTGGCTGGCCCACTAAGTGTTGCTTGTTTCTGTTTTAATTGAGCGGAGTATGAGTTTTTATGACTCGTAAGGTCGCTTGTGTAAGATTTTGCCATTTGTGTTTAAAAACTTCTTCTGCTCTGTTGAATCTAAGTTGAAATCCTAATGTGTTTTTAACTGTGCAAATGTGATGATGATGTTAGGAGTGTAGTAATGTTGTGATGATGATAGGAGTGTAGTAGTCGTGGTGATGATGTTCGAAGTGTTTCTCTTGAGGTTATCGTCTGATGATTTCGTGGCTTAGCGTCCCCACGGCCCGGTCCTTGACCAGGCCTCCTGTTTGTTACAACCCCCCCCCCCCGCTCCCCCAGGAAGCAGCCCGTAGCAGCCTGATGTTGGTGGGAGTGTAATAATGTGGTGATGTCGATGGGAATATAATAATGTGATGATAAAGATGGGAGTGGAGTAATGAGGTGATGATGTAGGGAGTGAAGTATTGTAGTGTTGATGATAGGAGTGATGTATTGTAGTGATGATGATGGGAGTGGAGTAATGTAGTGATGATGATGGGAGTGGAATAATGTGATGAGGATCTTGAGAGTGGAGTAATGCACTTCTCGGCCTACTATGCAAGGCCCGATTTGCCTAATAGGCTGAGTAATTTTCTTTATTTTCAATATTTCTTTTTCCAAATAGTTTATTTGAATTATTATTATTATTTTATATTAAGACCATAATTTATTGACTTAGTTGTATTAGTTTAGGTTAGGTTAAGATAGGTTAGGGTAGGTTAGGTAGGGTTCGTTAGGTTCGGTTATAAATCTACTTTAGTTTTATCTTAAATTTAAACAAATTAACTAATACATAATGAAATGGACAGATTTATCTTTTCATAAGAAAAAAATTGAAAAAATATATAAATTCTGGAAAACTTGGGTTATTAGGCAAATCAGGCCTTGCATAGTAGGCCAAGTACGACGTTCTGGCTATTAGGTACTATATATATGTATATATATATATATATATATATATATATATATATATATATATATATATATATATATATGTCGTACCTAGTAGCCAGAACTCACTTTTTGGCCTACTATGCAATGCCCGATTTGCCTAATAAGCCAAGTTTTTCTGAATTAATATATTTTCTCAAATTTTTTTCTTATGAAATGATTAAGCTACCCATTTCAATATGTATTAGGTCAATTTTTTTTCATTGGAGTTAAAATTAACGTAGATATATGACCGAACCTAACCAACCCTACCTAACCTAACCTAACCTATCTTTATAGGTTAGGTTAGGTTAGCTAGCCGAAAATGTTAGGTTAGGTTAGGTTAGGTAGGTTAGGTTGTCGAAAAAATATTAATTCATGAAAACTTGGCCTATTAGGCAAATCGGGCCTTGCATAGTAGGCTGACAAGTGCGTTCTGGCTACTAGGTACGATATATATATATATATATATATATATATATATATATATATATATATATATATATATATATATATATATGAATAAAAACTCACACCCCAGAAGTGACTCGAACCCATACTCCCAGGAGCAACGCAACTGGTATGTACAAGACGCCTTAAACCACTTGACCATCACGACCGGACAAAATGAGGTGATAGCCAAAGCTATTTGAACCACCTCACCGCCGGCACTCGGATGGTTATCTTGGGCATAGCATTTTACCAAATCACCTCATTCTTTGGGGCACACGTGAGGAACACAAATGCGAACAAGCCTGAATGGTCCCCAGGACTATATGCGAATGAAAACTCACACCCCAGAAGTGACTCGAACCCATACTCCCAGGAGCAACGCAATTGGTATGTACAAGACGCCTTAAACCACTTGACCATCACGACCGGACAAAATGAGGTGATAGCCGAAGCTATTTGAACCACCTCACCGCCGGCACTCGGATGGTTATCTTGGGCATAGCATTTTACCAAATCACCTCATTCTTTGGGGCACACGTGAGGAACACAAATGCGAACAAGCCTGAATGGTCCCCAGGACTATATGCGAATGAAAACTCACACCCCAGAAGTGACTCGAACCCATACTCCCAGGAGCAACGCAACTGGTATGTACAAGACGCCTTAAACCACTTGACCATCACGACCGGACAAAATGAGGTGATAGCCGAAGCTATTTGAACCACCTCACCGCCGGCACTCGGATGGTTATCTTGGGCATAGCATTTTACCAAATCACCTCATTCTTTGGGCACACGTGAGGAACACAAATGCGAACAAGCCTGAATGGTCCCCAGGACTATATGCGAATGAAAACTCACACCCCAGAAGTGACTCGAACCCATACTCCCAGGAGCAACGCAACTGGTATTTACAAGACGCCTTAAACCACTTGACCATCACGACCGGACAAAATTGTCCGGTCGTGAGGCTGAGAAGTGCGTTCTGGCTACTAGTACACATATATATTATATATATATTTGTATATATTATATATATATATATAGATATAATAATATATATATATATATTATGTTTCTTTTTACTGGTGACGGTAATGA
>WNGS01120034.1:0-11398 GCA_020271785.1 Procambarus virginalis
CCTAACCTACCTAATCTAACCTAACCGATGCGTAGAAAAACTAAGGTATCCGTGAACAGCTACTTTTCATAGTACTTTATAATTTGTACCACCAGGAACTCACTCACTGCTGGGTGAACAGGGGAGAAATAAGTTGAGGATTGATGCCCAGATCAATGCTCCAGGTCTCGAACCTAGACTATAGATTTATCGCGAGGCGCCGAGTGTGTTTACCACTGTGCCATCGGGGCTCTCTTCACAACCAGAGATGTGGGCGTGCACAATTACTGTACAGCTTTCGAATCCACATCGCTAGGGTTATACCATCGCCAATTAAACCATTTCTCTATAATACCGAATTCTATTCAATGGCAACACACATCGTCAAATTATACTGACGTACTGCTGGAACGAACACAGGAATTATGCTTACAGCGCTCTGCGGAAGGCACAGGTCGACGACGCCACTGGTCCGGACTCCACGGCGGTCAAATGAAGCCCATGACGGTGGGGCGAGGGTCGAGGTAACCTCCTCCGGCGAGGGGGGATAAGACCTTCCGCGCCACCACCTTGGATAAAAATATAGCCGCCGGGCCACTGGGAACACAGGAATGGTCGTGACGTATGTTACTGTTTGGGGGGAAGGGAGCCCTCTCCTCCTGCCCCAGCAGGAAGGTAGGCTCTTGGGAAGGCGGGTAGGCTCTTGGGAAGGTAGGTAGGTCTTGGGAAGACAGGCAGACCCCAGGGAAGGCAGGCAGGCCCCTGGGAAGGCTGGCAGGCTCCTGGCAAGGCAGGAAGGCTCCTGGAAAGGCAGGCAGACTTTGAGAAAGCAGGCAGGCTCCTAGGAAAGCAAACAGGCCCTAGAAAGGCAGGCAGTCCCCTGGGGATCAGGAGACACGACGCAAACCAAGGTAAGGTATTGTTGTAAATAAATTTTTATCTTTTGCAAAGCTAATTCATCGTCCTCAGTTTTCATGTTGAGACTTCTTCATCTCGGGTGGTTTGTGGCGTGTTTGTTGGACAATGGTCTGCGGACACATGTGAGCTGGTTCGTTCCAGGTCAATGTGTATCATGATACTAGTGTCATGGTGATGTGTATTTGTCCCCCAGGGCCCTTGAGGGATGCTTGGCACCAGGGCCCTCGGGGCAAACTTATCACCAGGGCCCCTAATAGTATTGCTGGCATTGTTAACTATGTATGCATTGATGTCAATATTGACTATATTTTAATGACACTATTGACCGTCTGTATGTACAATTGTGCACAACTTGCATCACAAAATAAGCATAACGAGAAGAAAACATGCAAGAGAACTCAACTAATCATACAATGAAGCTATAGAAATGACCTGCACTTTCCCAGACAAAAGGGATCCCGTGATCGTTAAGTGAATTACTTATGCACTCGGAGCTGCTGACATCCGGCCACCAGGCAGAGAGTGCAAGGATAGACTCATAAGATATGAATCTTGAGCATTTACTCCTCAGACAATTCAGCTTTCTAAGGTCAGCACCTTGAGTGGGTCTCGTAGTCCATATCTATACAATCTTAGCCATTGACTGGGATAACGTTAGTTTCGACCTGTGAATGTATTTATGGCCCCCTGTTGATTGTGCAAGTGTCTCTTGCACTGTGCAATTGTGCATATGTCTCTTGCACTGTTGATTGTGCATGTGTCTCTTTGCACTGTTGATTGTGAATGGTTTCTTGCACTGTTGATTGTGCATGTCTCTTGCACTGTTGATTGTGCATGTGTCTCTTGCACTGTTGATTGTGCATGTCTCTTGCACTGTTGATTGTGCTATCTCTTGCACTGTTGATTGTGCACGTGGAGATTGCACTGCCCACTGGGACTCCAGGGCGACTGTGTACCTCCTAAGAATGTGCAACGAGAAACAAGTCACTGTCAAGGTCAGGAGAGACCCCGGTGTTGCGCATAGTTGGCTGAATGCCCCAACTCCCGCGGTTTTGGCACTGTGCACTGGTATATGCAACGGTGTATGCTTCTAGGTACTAATAACTGTGTATTTCTGGCAGTACTGTGAACGGTTGGTGTTGCTGGGATTGTTGACTGTGTGAACGGTATTCACGGTGGCCCATGACTGGCCAACCACGCGGATTGAGCGGTATACAGCGACGGTTCGGCTTTTCGTGCTGGTCAGCGTTCGATTCCCGATTGCCCAAGTGGCTGGGCACCGTTCCTTCCCTCCGTGCTACCTCCCCCCTTCCTATCCTCACCGTCCCTTCCATATGTACTATTGTCATACTGGTGTCACCAGTATGACTGGTAACCCCTAAGTGTTACCTACCTTGACGAGGGCCACAGGGCAGAATGACAGTGACGAGGGCCACAAGGGCAGAATGACAGTGACGAGGCCCACAAGGGCAGAATGACAGTGACGAGGGCCACAAGGGCAGAATGACAGTGACGAGGGCCCACAAGGCAGAATGACAGTGACGAGGGCCCACAAGGCAGAATGACAGTGACGAGGGCCCACAAGGGCAGAATGACAGTGACGAGGCCCACAAGGGCAGAATGACAGTGACGAGGGCCCCAAAAGAGGGAGGAAGAGTAGTTAGAGACTCGGCCGGAGTGGCACCTGCCACCTTTGAGATATTTTCAGACATTTCAGGCGCCCGGGAACAAGACTCTCGCCTTACGATGTCGCCAAGCTGGTCGCCCCCTTCCCCACCACCACTACCAGGCTGGTCGACGACCCTCCCCACCACCACTACCAGGCTGGTCGACGACCCTTCCCCACCACCACTACCAGGCTGGTCGACGACCCTCCCCACCACCACTACCAGGCTGGTCGACGACCCTCCCCACCACCACTACCAGGCTGGCCGCCCCCTCCGCGTTGCCACTACCAGGCTGGTCGACGACCCTCCCCCCTCACCCACTCAGAATACGAGCTCGTCTCCCTTCCTTCCCCTTCAACACCCACTCAGAATACAAGCACCTCTCCAGCTGCGACAGCAACTGCACTTCCGCCGGCATCATTGGAGTGTGTGTGGGCGGGTGGGTGGAGGGAAATGGGCGGCTAGAGTAGTCTTGTATGTAAACAGTTTACGCAGAAGAAGCGTCCTGTATGGTTTAAGCATTAAGAGAGGGGGTTATCACTCATGGCTTAATGGCCTGATAACTTTGCTTCAGGTGGAAACCTGGGTTGATCTTTGGAATTCATCTCCGTGGGTGGAAGATGAATTTAGATGAGCTAGGCAGGCAGGGAGGGAAATATTGCCTCTCTTGGATTATATGTTATTATACACCTAATCCATGCCGAGTTTGGATGCAGTTTGTATATATGGTGTATACTGGTAATGTATACTGGTGTATACCAGTGATGTATACCAGCGGTGTGGATCATTAAATCATCAGCATAACTAATGATATGTTTGTTGCCCTTCTTAAGTGCAGATAAAGGGTGACTTTGAAAACAAAAAAATTGTACCTTCCTGTTAGTTCAAAGTCTCTTGTTGCATTCGACTGTTCTTGCAACGGTACAGATGACTTCCTGTTGGATAAACAGCCCCCCCCCTACCTCACGAAGAACCCCCCCCCCTCCAACATACATTCTGGTAAGTTATCTCAGAATACCTTGACAGTTCACAATGTCCAAAAGCAGACTTTAGATCTTGGAAAGTGGGATATAAGACTTTTCAGTACAAGTGGTAATGCGTTAACGTAGACTCCTGACTCTACTCACCTAGTTGTGCTTGCGGGGGTTAAGCTTTGGCTCTTTGGTCCAAAAATGCGTGTGAAGTCATGTAAGTGGGGAGGCCAGAGGGCTCTTAAAGTCTCAGCCTGTCCTCAGGGAGGCGGCATCCTTCCAGGTATAACCACTTCAAAACCCACTTTGTAATTAGCGTTATTATCTACTCTCTATCTCTATCTCTATTATCTACTCTCGGTTAGGTTAGGTTAAGGTTACGTTAGGGTGATGCGGTGTATTATTCTCAAACATGTGAAATATAAAATTCAAAACTATTTTAGTATTCCCTAGAATTTCTTTTACAAAAAGCCAATTTTTCAGACCGTTTCAAAGGAAACGTGCAAAACATATGCGTAATATATATTTTTAACCAACGATTTATAATACACTAAAGTTATAACTTAAGAATATTCTCTGCTTAAAACAAAGGTTGACTGACCAGTTTACAAGCAGGCTATTACTAAAACAGTAATATGCTTTCAGACCATCCAGATAACTATCAAGGTTTGGGAGTGGGTTTGGTGTCTCGTTCGAATCATTTTATTCAGAGTACGGACTCCTAATTCTATGAAGGGGACGTTTAGAACCATCCTCTCAAGATATAGAGACAACTAGTAAGGGGAAATTAGGTGAAAGGCACTCTGCTCGTTAAGTTTAGGCATTGGGATAATAAGACTGTTGATCCATGCATTAGGAAGCTCCCCAGATACATAGTTCATTGTATGTAATGCAAGCAGTGGATTTCCTGGTACCATACGACGCAAAGACAGTTATGTGTCAAGTGATTCCATCCTCCTCAGGTGATGTGGCTTTACCTTTATGTAGGGCTGAGTTTAGTTCACATTAAGTGACGAACATGTTTGGCATCTTCCTTTAAAGATTAAGAGGTTAATGCGCTTTTCTGCGCTTTTGTGTCAAGAACTTAACTTGTTATTCCTGTCTACAGGAAGTCTGTTAAAGCAAGAGGTATTTGTTGTGAGTGTGGCGACAAGATTTGTGTTTGTAGGTGGTGTGTGTGTGTGTGTTTGTGTATGTGTAGTGTGTGTGTGTGTGTCTGTGTGTGTGTGTGTGTGTGTGTGTGTGTGTGTGTGTGTGTGTGTGTGTGTGTGTGTGTGTGTGTGTGTGTGTGTGTGGTGTTTGCGTTAGTGACAGAAGACAGTCAGGGAGGACTGGGCGCTGGGAATACCTCAGTAACGCGTCGCACCTCAATAAATGTCCACAAAATGCCTAGGTTACATTCTTTCCCGGAGCCCAGCTCCCAAAGCCCTTAGCTACCCCGCGTCCCCTAGTCCCCAAGGCCTACAAGATCCTACACCCACAACCCAAAAATCCCCAACGCTCCAAATCGCTAAATATCCAAGCTGCGAGTTCCTCACAGAGTCTTCAGGTCCCAAAATCTCAATAACTTCTTGGGGGTCGAGGATTTTCCCCCATGATTCGTCAAGACAGGTCACTGCCTCCCTCCCTGCCAACGTTGAGACGTCAGACCTAGGAGCTTTGAGACCTCCAGGGCCCACATGCCCCCCCTCTCACCCACCAGGGCTCACATGTGGCTATTGTTGGCACTATTCTGCCCTCAGTGCCTCGCCACTTGCTGACACATGTCTTGTTCATATACCGTAGGCCGCCAACGCCATGTCTCTAAAAAAATATAAAACTTGAACAAATCACGTTAGTGATTTGCATCACTTGATGCATCAGCATCACGTTAGTGTGATCTGTGTGTATAAAACTTGATCGAAATGCTTTACCTGAATTCTGATCTTTGTCTGTATTCATCCAAGAACCTTCTATGGTGAGTCTACTGCCACAATGAGTAGCATAAGCAACCCTATGATAAACACATTTAGTGTAACCTAAATGAATCATTCTTAAAACATTTAAATATTTCCATCACTGATAAAAAAACTAATCAGTTACTGAATACGACTGTCCTGTCCTAGTGGATTCTGTTATGAGAGTTGTGAAGGTGTTAGGAGCTCCGTCGACCACCAGAGGGCCATCAAACTCAATGACCAATGACCAGATTCACGAAGCAGTTACGCAAGCACTTACGAACATCTTTTCTCAATCTTTGACGGCTTTGTTTACAATTATTGAACAGTTAACGAGCTCCGAAGCACCATGAGGCTATTGATAACAATAACAACAGTTGATTGGGAAGTTTTCATGCTTGTAAACTGTTTAATAAATGTAACCAAAGCCGTAAAAGATTGAGGGAAGATGTACACGTTCATAAGTACTTGCGTAACTGCTTCGTGAGTCTGGCCCCAGGAAGGCGGAAGCCTCAACCAGATTCTTGAAACGATTCCTACTGACGCACGAGCCAGAATAAGGGATGTAAAGACCAAGAAGCTTATCAGCTTACGATTAATCAATCTCAGCTTAGTGTAGCTTCATTTTATTAATACAAATACTTAGTGAGTTTTTTTCAATGGGGGTTTGTAAACAAAATTTTAGCAGTGAATTGGACATTCTCAGAGAGCCACTAAGACGGGCTAGAGTCCCCGGGTGAACGTTATGGAGAGTTTGATCACTTAGCTGAATCCTGTTTATTTTAGAAGTTCTACAGTTTTGTCATACGGGGAGCTGGGTCGTAACCACGCCCCCCCTGGTATATAATGCTGCCTATAACCACGTCCACGGGTGTATACAGCTTCCTATAACCACACCCACGGCTGTATACAAGGCTATATGAGTGGGTATACTTCACGGTAATCCTGGTACTGAGGTATACTGTCACGTAGGGCTGAGTGTATGTCGGGGGGGGGGGGTGAAGGGAGGGAGAAGGGGGGGAGAGGTAAGCCCATGTACACGCCTCTGGAGACATTGTTGGCATCGCTGTGGCGCCCTGACCGAGGTGTATGGGGGCCCCATCCGGCCGGAATCTTAACATAGGCCTGACCATGTGGCCCTCACGTGCTCCTTCTCCGACTCCCACGACGACGGCTCCGACGACTTCCACGACGACGGCTCCGACGGCGACGACGACGACGGAAACTTGAGACTACGGGCGACGTGTCCTTGCATTATCGTACACAGGACACATACAGGGGTTTGATCGACTGTCGTACGCAATCAACTCCTCCCACTGGGGTCGATTCCGTATCAAACGCAATCAACCGGCCGAATCTGATCAACAAGTCGTACAGCCGCAATTGTTGCGGGATCCTGAGATTGTTTCAAGCGAAGGTCAGACAAATAACGCAACAGATAAATTAACTGCCTCGCTTGGACAAACATGATTCTGCTGCTTCGTGTGATCTTATATCATGAAATGAGTTTAATTCTTGCATGCAGAGAGGATGCAACCTCACTATTCATTTCGTATTGCAATACCCATTTGTCTCATAAAACGACAATATAATTTAGAAACAGTGTTTTACATAGAGAGATCTATATAAATGATGGAGTCTGACAATTTCACATACAAGCAGACTTAGCCAATATCATCATAACTCATCATTATTCATAATGATTAAAGGTCAAGGACCAATAAAGAGCCACGGGAGACACCAAGCTTTATTGAAATCTTTTGTGTACAATCAACACGTGAAAAAGTGACACCCACACCAATTGAAAGGTTCCATTTGGTAAAGATTGACAACATCTCTCCCAGGTCAGATAGTAGAGATTGACAGCATCTCTCCCAGGTCAGGCGTCTCTCAGGCAACTCCTGCAGCAGGATCTATCGTTTCACTCAATGTTACTGTATTGTTGGTAAAGTTGTGGTATAGTTTCTGTGATATGATAAAACTTGATCAATAAAGTTCCAGTGATACAGTAAAAATTGATCAATAACGCTATTGTGATGTATTAAAAATTTATCAATAAAGTTCCTGTAATACAGTAAAAATTGATCACATGCTTTAATTTGAGGCAAATATGTGGAAACTTATGTGTAGTGGTCATTATGTTGTGGGCACAACAGTTAGAAGTGATGTGGTCAGTATGTTGCAACCACACAGCTCACAAGTAATGGAGTCAATATGTTACAACCACACAGTTTGCAAGTAATGGGGTCAATATGTTGCAACCACACAGCTCACAAGTAATGGAGTCAATATGTTGCAACCACACAGCTTGCAAGTAATGGGGTCAATATGTTGCAACCACACAGCTCACAAGTAATGGAGTCAATATGTTGCAACCACACAGCTCACAAGTAATGGAGTCAATATGTTGCAACCACACAGCTTGCAAGTAATGGGGTCAATATGTTGCAACCACACAGCTTGCAAGTAATGGGGTCAATAGGCAACGTAACACCACAAGTGATTTGATCAATATAAGGTGTTAAATTACAGTAATTAATATTACAGTCTCTTTAAAGAGGGTTTTGTTTGGGGGTCAGGAGAAGTGTTCATGGAAAGAGTGGCAGTCATCCTGGTCTTCTAGTACTGGTTAGGATAGGATAGGTTAGGTTAGGTAAAGTTAGGTTAGGTTAGGTTAGGTTAGGTTAGGTTAGGTAAAGTTAGGTTAGGTTACTAATATACACACTTGTCAACAAAAACACTTGTCATATGACAACTCAATCTTCTGGTTGGTGTCAGTAAGAGTCATATGTTTATAGCTTCAATAAAACTCCTTCATGAAGTTAGGGGTTGTGAAATGTTCGGCTCCGAGTCCATAGACTTATTTATTGAATGGCATTTGTGTTCTAAGGTTAACCTCTTGGTTACAGGGATGGGGATAGTGTATTGGAGGAAATGGTGTGTGGAGACCGGAGAGGGCGGTGTGCGGAGACCAGGAAGGGGGGGAGAGGGGGGTCACCTCACCCCGCCACACTCATTATTGGGAATGAGTGGTCATGAATCATGGTGAGGAACGAAGTCGAGGAGTCACAATAACGTGGGTGAAATATGTTGTCCAAACCACACACTAGAAAGTGAAGGGACGACGACGTTTCGGTCCGTCCTGGATAATCGACTTGAGAATGGTCCAGGATGGACCGAAACGTCGTCATCCCTTCACTTTCTAGTGTGTGATTTGGTCAACGAGGAACGAAGTATTGGGGGGGGGGGCAAGGTGAATGGTGTCTAACATCAGTTAATTGTCGTCTAATGACACTAGCATCTTCCCTCTAGGTCAAACACCTGGATGTTTGATGTTCAATTCAATTGAGTGTAAATGACTGGGACCAGCTCTTAAAACCAACAATTAATGTCCATATTGTTAACATTGATGGTAGCACAGAATATATGTACAGTACTTACATATTTTCTAAGTCCTGTACATAGAATATATACTGTACTTAGAGCACAGAATATGAAGTACCGTATATACCTTGAGAGTCGTAGGGCAGACTACGCGTGATTTAGTTCACAAGACAACACGTAATGTTATCATAGGTCCAGCTGTTGTCCGGGTTGCTGGTCACCCCCACGCCCGTCATCAGGAAGAACTTGTTGCCGTCTCCCCCACAAATCCTCCACTGCTTCCAGCTGGTGTCGATGCCGGAGCCACTCTGCAAGGACCCCGAAATAGTATGACACTCTGAGCTGATGGCGGCGACCAAGCTCACAAACCCGGCGCTACAGGGCCCGTAGACATTCGTACCATCCGACATAAAGCCCACTATGATGTTGTTCGTCGTGCAGGCTGCAGTCATGCACGTCATTCGGTACGTGGGAGACCCACATACTTGTCTCGGGTCCAGGGAGGTGAAGGTCAGGCCGGCGGGAGGTTCGGCACACAGGAGGTAGTCGTCTGAGTACATCTCGAACATACCCACGGCTCCGGTGTTGTTCGGGCAGGAAGCGCTTGAAGACTTGAGGTTAACTTGTGAAGCATCGCTCAAATTGGCCAGCCCCGTCGAGCTCACGGTCTGAAAATGTGAAAATCATCATTATTAGACTTTATAAGACTCAAGAATCTTATATTATGTTATAAGTCTTATATTTATAATTATTATTATTATACATTCCCGAAAAAACATGTCAGTGTCATGTGACAATACCTATTATATGACAGCTTGTATGATGAGTCAGTATGTATCACGTGTCAGGATGTTTAATTATGTTGAAGAATTATGTTAGGTATGTACCCTACAGCAATCACAGTGCAAAGTTGGAAGAGGCTAGCGCTAAATGTCTGGCCTCCAACCTCTGACAAAACACTTGATTTTAAAGACACTGATTTGCCACGGATTTTGAAGCTAAACTTACAATTACGGTCGTTAGTGATGTGATAGTAGATGCGTTTGCCCCAGAAGATGTAGTGGTTTCTGAGGGCGCAGTATGGACAGGTTCTTCAAAGGTGCCGTAGTGGTTTCTAGTCGTGTGGTAGTGGCCGAGTTCGAACCTCCCGTTGTTATCTCTGGAACTGGGATTTTGGCTATTTTATTAATCATAAACTTTATATAGGAAAATGTATCTTCATTGTTTGGACTTAAACTGTTGACAAGAGAAGCTACGAGCACTTTGTTAAGCCTTATGCTGCGCCAACCGTCAATTTACGTATTGCATTAGTTGAAAGTTCCTAAACAGATGTTTAACTTCGTTATTATCTATAACAAGACCTAATCACAAAAAAAAAAGTGTATCTGTGAACTCATCTAGTTGTGCTTGAGGGGGGTTGAGCTCTGGCTCTTTGGTCCAGCCTCTCAACTGTCAATCAACTATTGTACAGGTTCCTGAGCCTACTGGCTCTGTCATATCTATACTTGAAACTGTGTATGGAGTCTATCTCCACCACATCACTCCACATGTGTGTACGTCTCTGTTTGTGCCTGAGTGTGTGGTTTTGTGTGTATGTTTGTGTGCATGTACTCACCTAATGTGCTTGTTAATAACTGCAACACAGAGTGATGCGAGAACAGCAGTAAGAAAAACAGCTATCTTCTTATCTTGAGATGATTTCGGGGCTTTAGTGTCCCCGCGGCCCGGTCCTCGACCAGGCCTCCACCCCCAGGAAGCAGCCCGTGACAGCTGACTAACACCTAGGTGCCTATTTACTGCTAGGTAACAGGGGCATAGGGTGAAAGAAACTCTGCCCATTGTTTCTCTCCGGCGCCCGGGATCGAACCCGGGACTACAGGATCACAGTCCAGCGTGCTGTCCGCTCGGCCGACCGGCTCCCTAAAGGTAATTAAGGCCACGCAGAGATACCCCCATTATTACCTGAGGTAATTAGCATGTGTATATGTGACAGGTGCTCACCTGGCAGGTAGCAGGTGGTACCAGGCGTACCATCTGGAGAGGTCACCAGCTGGTGCAGGTAGCAGTGGCCAGCTGTTCCCGGCCCTCCTGGAGGCGGACTCAGGAAGCTGTATGTACCTTCACAATATCTGTCTGACGGGAAGAATTCAACCAGCATGAATAACATATATAGTTGATGCTTTCTATATCCTTTTACTATATATTCTGCCTACAGTATATTCTATACTACTGTATATATGTCCTACTGTATATTCTATCTTCTGAATATTCTGCCTGCTACAACTGTGGTTGCAGTGTAAGGCTTGAACAACAGTGAACATACTGTGATTGCAGTGAAGAGCACAGAGAGATGGAGAGACGTTCACGTAGTGTTCAAGGGCGTCTCCGCAGGAACCTACTCCAGGAGACCTGTACACCCGCACCTCCGCCCACGACGCCACCAGCGACGCCGCCAGCAACGCCACCAGCTGCATGATGTCTCCGCCCATTCTGTGCGGTGCTGGGCTCTCAACGGTGCCGGGGAGCTGGGTCCTGAGCGGTG